>PVJA010004973.1:33484-82113 GCA_004027025.1 Myocastor coypus | reverse complement strand
GCCCACACACTGTACTCTGTAGAACAATTGTGAGGACAATATGCAATATGTCAACTTTCAAAGAAAAGAAAGGGGAATAGAAAAAAAAAAATACTGTTGATTTGGAAGGGTTAATGTTTAATTGTTTGATCAATCTTATATACCTATATGTATTAATCTAAACTGATCCGATGATGAAAATAAGTAATATAACACGTGTTAAATTTAAACAATAAAAAATGAAAAAAAAATAAAAAATAAAAATAAAATAAAATTTCACCCGTTTAATACTTTATTGGATGCAATATATTTTGAATTTTGTTGAACTGAGTTTTGGATGAGTTTATGCTTATATAAATATTCTTTTCACTTTTCTTAAATGCCCTAGGAAATATGACGTTTTGCCATCTGGTCTTTGGGAACAGGTAAAATTTATGAACCTGGATGAGGATTGGGCCTGATTCCCTCATATGTCATTCTTCCTCAGTGTCCCTTGCACATTGGATCCAGAGTCTCCCGTATATGGCACACCCTGTTTCAGGAGACACTAAAAGTCAGGAACTCCCAAATCCACTGTGTAAACAGGAATAGTATTATAGCTTATGTTTATATACCCCTCTCAAAGCCTCATGAATTTATAGATGGGGTTGTTTCAGAAGTAGCAAAATTTAGAGTGTGTTGCTGTGGAACTGATTCATAGTGCAATGCTAGGCTCCATGGTATCAAGATTAAGGGTACAAGTGGAACTCTCCATAAGGAATCTTGATGAGACAAAAAGACTAAGAGAAGTATTTTAAGGTTTCTTGTTTTTTTCTATCTTCTGGGGGCCAGGAACTGTTCTCTTGTATGCACTTCTACTATAGCCACTTTGGCTTGGAGCCAGTCAAGTTGGAGTGAAATCTGTACAACCTGTGAGCCAAATAAACCTTTGCCCCTTTTAACTTCATCTCAGCAACAAGAGAAAAATAACTAAGACAGGTTGCACTTCAATATAACAACACATCTTCCTATAAATTATAATCTTAAATTACTTCAAATACCTATAGTAATATAAATGTCTTGTAAACAGTTGTTATGCTATGCTGTCTGTGGAATAATAGCAAAGGAAAAGCTGGTATATATGCATCACAAAGGCAATTTATATTTTTTATTTTCAAAACATAGTGGATGAAATTCACAGATGCAGAACCTAGAAAAAGGGAGGGGTAGCTATATTCAAAACGATTTTCTGTTGGTTGTTCTTGTTGTTGCTATTGTCAGCTTGCTTCATACAGAGGCACATTTTGTTTGTTTTCTCCAACTTATACACTCACCAATAATCTGCTGCAATGTTTAAGAAGAACTTTTGTATTTCCCCAAATTCTCTCCTCCTGGCCTCTCCTATGAGTTAGAACCTCCTACAGACTTCATCCGTATCATTTGTTCCAGAGTTGTCAGTGTTTTCTTAGTCAGGAAGCCACTTTTCTCTGTCTCTCTTTCACTTTACTGACATTCTCTACTTGACTGATGTTCTTTTCAGGCCACCGGTAGAGGCTGTTTCTTGAGGTTTTGTCTTCTACAAGTTCTTGAAGGCCACTGCACTCACTGGACACCAGAATTTTCATGTCTTTCCAGGCTTTGGGCTTGTTTCAGTTAAGAAGATAAATCCAGCACCTGCTGCAACAAAGAATTATTTAATTCTTTCTAATTCCATACTTTAGTATAATCTATTGACTTTGCCCATATTATTCTTTCTTCCTTGTTCATACATACACATTCCTTGTTCTTTACATACACTTCAGATCTTTATTAGTCAGCTCTTCTTCTAAGCAGTCTCCCTGACTGAATTATCATACTGCCCTTAATACACCTGAGCTTTAACCTTGGTTAATACTGATAAAACAGAATGTGAAGATCTCTTCTCCTTATCTTCTGATGTCCCAGCGTAGGAGCATCTTAAAGGAGTCATAAAACAAGAATTGTTTTGTTTTCCTTATTATGTCCCATGGCCCTCTCATGTATTCTTTAGTATTTCTCAAAATGAAAATCAATAAGTAGACCAACATTTGACTGATATAAACAGAAATAGTTAGGAAGATGGGAAAATAAAAGGGTACATTGTGCTGGGGCTGTTTTACTCATGCAAATTTAGAGCAATATTAAAATACTTGCATTGTTGGCCTCCATGATCATAAAGTTCCCTCCTGATATCTATTGGGAATCAGTTCCATGATCTTACCATGGAAATGGAAAGTCTGTAGATTCGCAAATCCCTTGAGTAAAATTCTGTATTTGCACACAACCTAAGCATATCTTCTAGTCTGCATTAGCAAATCATAGATTACTTATACCATCTAATGTCACATAAATTGTACGTGAACATCTGTTATGTTTTCTTGGAGATAATAGCAAGAAAAGATTACATACATGTTCAGTAGATGTAATTTTTCTAACTATTTTTAGTCTAACATAAGTCTATATGTGCAAAAACAACCATACAGGGAGCCTTGCACCTAACATATTTCTCTACCTTCTGGATGTCATATTTCTATGCAAGAATCAATGAGTGCTCAAGAGTTTTCTTCCTGTGTTGATAAAAATAACAGTAACTCAAGGAGTCTACAGAGAGCTCTTTAGAAGAATGGACTTGTCTAGTGCTGACTATAGTACTTCTGCATAATCAAAGAAATCAGCAAATCAAAAATCCAAGCATGGTGCACATCAGTAACCATGAGGAGCTCTGCCAGTCTGTCTTTGCTTTGTTCCTTGACAAGATGACAAACAGATTAAGGAATTGATGTGGGAAGAAATGGCCAAAAAGATGCTGCAGGCAGGACAATGGATATCATGAAAACAACATGGAGATATCATTTGCATCAAAATGAGTTGAAAATAATTGTTTCTGAAATTTCATTATTAAGGGGAGATACACACACACACACACACACACACACACACACACACACACACACCCCCCTTCATGACGACCAGGATTCTAACTTCAATTCAAGATAAAGCAAGAAATTTGAAATTAAGTCTCTGGAGAACATAAAAATTGTCTTTTAGGTTTATTACCTACATGTTAAATGTGTGCTTATCACTCATAGCCTCATGCAGTCATGGGATAGCTTCTAGTGTTTATGATTAATTATCGATCCAATGCTGGGATTATGTGTGTGAGTACTATACATGCCATGGGTCAGATAATCTCATACAAATGTAAGGAGGTGAAAGAGGCTTCTTAGAAGCCACAGTTGCTGCCCCTTCTTTTGCTATTTGCTTTTTTCTGACGCCATGCACTTCTGTCCTCTGCCATGTGGTACTCTGCCAGGGAGCCTGATGAGTATGAACTGAAACCTCCACTAACTGTGAGGGTTTTCTTCCTTACTTTTGGGTGTTGGGAATTTTATCTCAGAAATGAAAGAAAAGTATCTGAGAAACTACATAATAGAGATTGCCTCCAACATATCTATAAATAATATACAGCAATACCTGTGATAACATCCAATTGATCATCCCCAGTTAATAAAGAACTTGCAGCCTCAAATGAGATAGAGTCATAGTCTTAAGAAATCTTTAGAATCAAAATCCATTTCTTTTCAATTTTCAACTCCAAGTACTATATTTGTTGTTTTCTTCCTATTCCCACTTTCTGTGTTATACTGGAGTCATCTTATATATGTGCATAAAAATAATACACCCAGAGGTGCTTTCAGTGGCTTTGTATCAATATCTTGCAACTAGCTATAATGGAAGTATTCATGTTATAAAATGAGACTTCTCCCTGGAAGAGTCTTTTGTTAAAAATCTACCAATGCACCACTGGTTAAATCTTCAATGATTGTTGGCAGTGATTAATAATATTGACCTTATTCCACAGAAATGTCCACATTGGGCCACGTTTTACACTACAGGCCAATGGCCTGTTCGGGTTGTGCTTTTTAGGCTTCTCTGATAGTAGGTTCTGGCCTGGTTTGGTCATCTGTAGACACTGATGAGAAATTTTGGATAGGCTGGTAGGAAAAAATGGTCCAAATTGTTTTTTAAAAAAAAGAAAAAAGAAAAAATTGTCCAGATACTTTTATCTCACCCATTTCTATCTTATGTTTTGTTTTGCTACAGCTTTTTACTACCTATTTGTTTGCTTTGTTTGTTTCACTAAATATTAAAAAGACCTGCCAGGTGCCAGCTTCTGGAAGGTGATTCTAGTCCTTGAGTTGTCATAATGCTGTCTCCTCCCTCTCTCTGTTCCCTCTGTTCTTAGCTCAGGGCTTCTTGTCATTGTTTTCTTCAGCATTGCTGATTATTCATTATGACGCTTCTAAGTTTCTCATCGCCTATGTAAATCTGGAATTAAATCTCTTTGATTTAAATATTCATGTGGTATTTGAATGCAAGTTATCTTAATTGATACTGTTTTTAAGTAATTGATCAGTTCTTTCGCGGAAATTAATCAAGTTTGGATTTGAATACTTACATGTGATTGTGGGAACTTTGTTATATCCTATATTTTAATACTTCCTTGATGTCTTCTAGTTTTCAAATATTTATTTGGGACGCTCTTCATGTACTACAAAGAAAGTATAATCACAACTCTCAAGGGAGTACAGGTAAGGTCAGCACTGGAAATCCTAGAGAAATATCCTCACTAATGCCACTATGCAAAGCCACTGGCTGGACAGGAAGCTAGGAATTGGAAAATGAAGGAAGTATGATGAACTTTCCAGTATTTTTTTTGCTGCAGAAGTATATGATCTTGCTTTGATAAATGAAGCACTGTTTTATATTTTGGATATCAATGGAAACTTCATGTGCTCTATTGATCAAGTAATGCCTGACCCTTTGTAGGATCACACTCTGCATTTGAAGTATGTGATAACATTACAGAGGGATAGGAAATGACTGAAGAGCACACATTTGGTATTAATTATCTCATGTGTTGGATAAGGTGGGCCACCACCTTGATTGCCTTTGGAAGTCCACTTTTAGGGGACAGCTAAAGTACTCTTCTGGATATGTCTGGGCAGATAATGGCAGTGTGGTATTAGGGTGCCTCTCTGGTTCTTTGTTCCTTCCTTTTTTGTCACTGTTTGCCTACTCTTCTTTCTGGCTGCCATGAGCTAAATATCCTTTCTTCATCTCATCTTTTTTGCCACTATGTTCCTCCTTTTCCTTTCTTTTTTTTTGTTTTTGTTTGTATTTAATGCAGGGTGTACAGGGTCTCACTGTACAGATCAAACTCTTTGCGATCCTTTTGTTTTAAGCCTCCCAAGTACTGGAATTTCAGGCACACATCACCACATTCGTCTCAGTGATCCTCTCAGTGCATCCTGGATTGTGGTGGGTCAGCACTGCACATCTGGTATCACACTCTGTTCCCCGCATCTGACTAAGCAGGTGCTTTAGTCCACCGAGCTATCTGCTAGGTCTCTATGTTCCTCCCTTGAAGCTACATGACCATGCTCTGAAACCCAAGAAACCACAAGCCAATGAATTTCTCCTCCATTCATTTGTGAATGGTGATTATTTTGTCCCAGGTTTTGGAAAGATGACATATTCTCCATTTATTTACTTACTCATAGCTCACCCTTTCTAGCTTTTTTCTAACGCAATCTTATCCACACTTTGCCTTCTTGTCTAGCTCGCGCACATATGTGGAGTCTATCAATATTTCCCAATGTGCCCATTCTTCAACATTTGTTGATTTTGACTTTTTGTTCCTCCTGTTGCTCAAGTGATTAATATAATGGTAAATATATCAGAACTTAATATTCTTGTTATAGGACTCCAGTGTTTATCCCTTTGACCAGAGAGGTTTTACCTGCTCTTCATTCTTTTATCTAGACACTATTTTATCTAGTATGTGGTCAGGTACAGTTGCAGAAGAGCCATGGGGGTTTATCACCACTATCTCATAGCTCTCCATGAGTTGCAATTGTAATTTAATCCACCATCATAACTTAATCTCTTTAACCACATAAACATCACACTTCCAAATTTAAATTCCTACTGGGGGAAGGCGACATGAGTCTCAGTTGCCTCTAGAAATATTCATGTGTCTTACAGGAGCTCCGGTTCTTCTATACTTTGCTCTCAACTCACACATTTTCCATAGTAAAGATTTCATAGATGCAAGAGATTATTTTCTCTCTTATAGCACTTGCCCAAAACAGTTTTTTTAATATTTATAATTTGATTTTTCTTTTCCTCCACAATGTTTCTTCCACAAGAGCTTATTTTCTATGCCTCTGCCAGGATAGTGAAAAGGGCAGATGTATTTGTTGCCTGAAAAAAAAGTCAAATGCATGAATGAGGAGGATAGATGGCAGCAAGTTCAAAATTATACAGTGTTCAGCCTCTTCTTTGGTAATTCTGGGCTATCTCCTCATGTCCTAAGACTAGAGTGAGGAGTCAGTTCTTTAACCATAACCTGATCTCTGTCACTCTTAGATATATTACTTCTGACCCTCCCTCCTGAAACATGATCTGTGCTTTCCGGATAAAACAAAATGTGATGAAACAAAATAACCTCTATATTTTAGAGGTAGGACAAACCAGAAGTAAGAAATATCCTTTATTTGAAATAAATACCACCATCACCACCACTGCTACCCAGCATTTAAGTTAATCATCTCTTAAAAGCTGGGTTCCCTCACATAAGATACTGAGGGTCTGAATTGCACTCATTTTCTCATGAAAGTGACCAGGAGTCTTTGGAAAAACATTGATGATAGATAAAATGCTGGTAACGATTGTATCTACTTTTAACAATTCATGCATTATTGAGGAATTTGTAGGCATTGTTCTTTATTTCCAAGTGATCTCCATTCCATCTACATTCAATTTTCTTCTTCAATTCTTCAATATTTTGATTTCATCTGGATTTCATGAGAGAGTCCCTCAAGTATCACCGTTTCTAAGAATGATGAGCATGACTGATAACTGATTTATGCAATTCTTAGAATGATCAATTGTTTGATTGACTGATTTATTCAGATGAGCACTATATTGCCAAGGCTGGTCTCAAACTATTGAGCAAGTAGTCTTCATATTTCAGCCTTTTGAGTAGCTTGAACAACAGACTCAAGTAATCTCACTCTGTTGAGACTATATTTTCTAAGGTGGTGCTTATCTGACCTAATAAATTTAGTTCTAATGCTAGAGATTTGGCTGTTATAAACTCATTAGAAACTGTTTGCTTCCAAGCAGGATTCTTAGCATCTATCAAAATTAAAGCATAAATAACTGCCTATGTCATCTATACCTAAAGTTAGGTACATTCAGTTCATCAACCTCTGTGCATTTTATATGTATCACCAATCAGAATCACTACTATATCAGTTACTCTTCTGTCTTCTCTACCAGATATTCGAAATTAGGCAAGGAAAGCTTTACTTAGCTCACAGATAGTGGAGGTTTCAAGACACTGTCCCACTCTATAGGGTCTGGTGGAGAGGCTGGAGCACTGCCAAGTCACAGTGGATAATGAGTTAATCATAAACTCTAGATGTCTGACTTGCATAAGGGTTTTGGGGTGACACCTAGACACAAACCATAACACAACCATTCTAGAGGACCAATTAGGGTTATGTGAGCCTGCCAGCACCTTAACTGCTATGTTTCTAATTGATCACTGATGAGCAGAGGATGCAAGAAATAGTCATAAAAGTCATTAGTGGTCATGTTTAGTGATAATATTTTGTGATCAAGACTGATGGAATATCAAAATATTACTGTTTGGACACACAGGGCTCAGGCTCTCCTATCTATCATCTAATGATAGTGTTATTAGTTCATGCTTTGCTGATGCTCAGAATTTTTCTTTGTTTCTCTACAGAACATATTCCCATGTTCTAGACAAAGAGGGTATTGTTGCCCCTGTTACTTTATAACCTGAAAGTAGCAAGACTAGGAGAACTAAAGGGATGATTTCATAGTATGATCATCCTCTCAAAAAATCAGACCCAGAGAGGAGTGAACTGCCAAGGATGAATAGACTTTTTTAAAAGTAAATACAAAGAGCCAGTTATAGACTGTAGTCCAGGGTGCTAATCAGTAGCATTTTAAAGAAGCTGACATCTAAAATATTATTTTAAAATGGCACAATTATGTCGTTTTATACTACTCACTTACAATCAAATAATCACTTTGTTTACAAGAAGAATTTTTCTGATGATCTCCAGTTGTTTTTGTTGATTTGACTGCTCTGGATTTCTGTTTTTGGCTTTGCTGTTGTCTTCTGTAATAGTCTGGTTTCTATACTCATCATCATGGGAGAAATTAGGACAGAAAATGAAAAAAATAATTAACAGCAAACACACATTTCTGCATATGGTACTTTTTTCCCCAATTTTCCTTACTCATTTCCAGATCATCCTCAAAGCTACTTTGTGAGAGAAATTGACTATTATAATATTTCGTGTTTTAGGATTGATCTGCCTTGGCAAAGGTAAGCCCGGTGACATTCACAGCATCACATAAGCATTGAGTAAGAACCTAAGGACGAGGATTGGTTTTGATGACTGCAGTCGGAAGTTCTTTCATTGATTCTTTTCTTTTCCCTTTATTTTTATTTGGTATCAGGGATCTAACTTAAGACCTTGTGCTCACCAGACAGATGCTTAAACCACTGAGCTATCTCCATATCATTTCCTTGCTGAACTACAGTATCTAATCCAGTTTTTTTCACAACTAACAGGCTGCCACTAAACATTTAAATACTGTGAAAGATCACTAAAGGTAGGATCATCATCACTGTTTAATAATCTCCTTAGATTATTTAAGCATACCTTTTTCTCTGAATATGATTTCTCACTATTTTGGGAGTTTGATAACTTTTGGCTCAAAAACCAGTGACAAAATAGTTATCACACTGCTTATTCCAAAATCATATGCATTTATTCACACAACTTACTTTCAAGACCTCGCTCATAAAAAAAAAAAAAAAAAAAAAAAAAAAAAAAAAAAAAAAAAAAAAAAAAAAAAAAAAAAAAAAAAAAAAAAAAAAAAAAAAAAAAAAAAAAAAAAAAAAAAAAAACCTACGTTAATTTTGTATGCAATTCTATCAATTGTCCAAACGAGAGCAGATTAGAAGACTTAGAATGGAGGATGGGATTGGATGGAAGGTGGGACACAGTGCTTATATTGCTAAGGCTACCTTGTGATGCAAGAAGTGAAGTCCCAAAGCTGACTGGGTCAGACACAATTCCTGACATGTGCAGTTTAAAGGGGGAGAGGTTCAATTTCATTCATCCCTTTCAAGACTTGGTTCATACTTGTCTATCATGGTGGACAGGCTAAGCAAGAAAAGGCTGCTCTGCTCATGGAGCCAGGAAATGGACAAAAATGAGGAACCAGGGAGGGAGACACACTCTGTAAATGCATAGCCCAGGGACACATCTTTAATCGCAGAGCCACACCCCTGAAGAGCACATGAGCTGTGAACCCATCAGTGGCCCTATTCAACAATGAGCATACCCCCTTTGTGTTCAACCCTCCTTCCAAGAGCCACAGCCTTAAATACATGAGGCTTTTCCAGACTTTGTAGAACTAAACTCCAAGAAAGATTGTTAAGACCATTTGAGAACCAAGGAAAAACAAAGCAATCAGCAGCTTATTTCTCAGCAAACACCTGGTAGCCTGGATCCCTATTGTGCCTTGTGGTAAATCGTCGAATCTTAAAGATGTTCCTGAGTCATGAAGAACTATTTAACTTGTTGTGGTTGAAAAGGCAAGGAAGTGGGTTTCCATTCTTCTTAGAAATGCTTCAATCCCCATGGTTGAACACGACTCACCACATGTATATGTGTGTATGTGTGTGTGCGTGTGTATGCATGCACATGTGTACATGCCTTAGAGGGCATAAATAAATAAATTAAGAATACATTTTGTTGTTATTATTGCATTATCACCAATTCAGCAAAATGTTCATTTTCCATTACTAGGGAAATCCCCCATGTGAAAAAAATGCAGAATTCCTGAAATCAGATGAATCAGAATTAATATTCCTTCTCTTCTGTAATCTGAATTACAAACTCCACTGAAATCTGAGGAGATGACATTTTTGGATCCGGAGAACTTCCCCCATGTGTGAGAATTGACCTTCCCATTATTGCATCTGATGTGCTTATAACATATGTGGTTTCCCTGAGCAAGGAATGACTGTAGTAGCTGGTATTGAAATGGTGCAGAACTGAGAACTAAGGTCTAGGTAATGGGTCACTGCCTGGTAGCACAAATATTTTGGAAACTGACAGTTCTGAGGACTGTCCAGAGGTTGCCATACTAAGATCATCATAAGTCCTATTTTGCTTCTTGATCTTGCTCAAAAAAAAAAATGGATAAGTATCCCTGCTTTTCTAATTGCTAGTTATGATTCCAGCAGCCTGAACATGGCCATTCACATCCCTCATGACTCTGGGAAAGTAAACCAGCTCAGCCCAGTATGACCATTTGGGGCAACTATGTTGGATTTAATTACGCAAGACCTGGGCAAGTCTGTCTTTTTCTTGGCCTTCCAGCTTGAGGCCATACAGAATTCCTTCTAAATGTTGACTCAGATAATGTCCTCTATGTTACCTCTGTCTCTACCCTCATCAGTGCTGTAAGGACTTGGTGAGCTACTTGGAACCTTTCATATCATCTGTAATTATCTTATTGTTTGTGCATTCATTTCCTGTGTCTCCTTCCTTGACTGGATGGTTCTTAGTTGCATTTTCACTTTTACAACTGTCCACTGTTAGAATAAACTCTTGTGAGAAAAGGGTGGATGCATAAATGGGAGAATTTGGTTTACTATTTTTTACACATGAAGTTTCTTTTAAATTAATACTTACAGATCATGAAGAATTGTGCTGCATTTTCTCAGTGATGTCCTTGACATAGTGAGGTGAGTGCCAGGGTGAATCTCAAAGAAACTAAAGGATTCTCAGTGTTGCTATGTGCAGTTCCATTTGGAAATCACAATACCAACTCAGACTTCAGAGTAAGTTCTAATAACTTCAGTCACATATAGAAACTACTCATGTCAATAGTGAACATTCTTTGTATTTCTCTGCCTAGACACAGGTCTTTGAAGGAAACAACAGAAGGGCCAGGGCTTCCTTTGACTGATCCAGTGGTCTGAACAATCCAGAGCTAAACCTTAGATCTCACTTCAGCAGAACGAACAAGAAGAGAAGAATGGGATGTAAGACATCATCTGATCCTGAAATCTGGACCAATAGACATGCTGGAATCTTCTACTTCATAAAAGGACAGGACCAGGTGTCCAAAACATAATTTTGAACTCTAGCCTTGCATTAATTTCCAGTTATTCTTATTTCAGAATCCAAGGTCACCTTTTTGCATATAATTGTAGGGTGGCTACCTCGGACATAATAAAATGTAAAGATCACCTGTGATATCAGTGATCCCAGGGGATCTCCCTGATTCTATAACGTCTGCATCATCTCTTACCGAATTAGTTAGCTTTGCAAATAAAGGAGGAAGAAGAGTTTTGGATTACTCACAATGTCAGTAAAGGATTTCTAAGGTCAAGAAAGAGATATTAGGGACGGGGTGATGGGGAGACAGCTCAGGGGCACAAGTGCCTGCCTGGCAAGGGCAAGGTTCTGAATTCGATCCCTGATTATATGAAAAAAAAAAAAAAAAGTAAAAGAAAGAGACATCATGGCCCAAGGATGGATTAGAACAAACCTACTTAGTTCATACTGGCTAGGAAGCAGAACAGGAGGAGATTGTCAGAGAGGGATGAGTATGGTTCCACATGTACAACTCAAGGCCACCTCACCATGACCCACCCATCGCACCCAGAAGTGTCTGTACTAATCTGATAGATGTTCCTTAGCACAATGAAGTTGACTTCAAAATTAGCAATCACTCTTACATTTTTATTTCACTTAAATTTTGCACTGACCTTTTGATTCCTTTGTCAAGACAGTACTGTTGCCATACTGGCCCTGCCCCTAAGGCACACTGACATGGTGATTGTGCCTGGGCATGCTGGTGTGCACCTATAATCCAAGTGCTTGGGAGGTTGAAAACTGGAGAATCACTACAAGTCAGATCTACATAGTGAGACCCTGTACTATATAATGAAAAACAAACAAACAAACAAAACAAATAACAGTGTTGTGTCCTGAGAGCTTCCTGGTTAGCTTGTTTCCTTGTTTCTCACTTTGCTTACATGATAGCCTATTAGCGAGGGGAACCTAATGAAATTTGTGCTAATTTTCTGGGTCACCTCAAAGCTATTTTTTTTCTTTTTGAGACAGGGTCTCACTATGCAGTTCAGGTGGGCCTTGAGCTCACTTTTGTAGCCCAGGCTGGTCTTGAACTTGCACTGACCCTCCTGTCTCAGCCTCTCAAGTGCTGGGGTTACAGATGTGCACCACCACACCCGTCTGCTGGGTCAACTTAAAGGAAGGCTCAGAGAGCTGATAAAACCTGATTTCTCAGTTTGTCTCTAGTAGTGATTCTGAAAGCCATTGAATAGATACAGGAGACATCAACACATTTGCCTGAGGGTCTCAAAGAATAAAAATAATTTTTTTTTTTTTTTTGTCTTTTTGAGACAGGGTCTCGCTATGCAGTTCAGGCTGGTCTTGAGCTCACTTTTGTAGGCCAGGCTGGTCTCAAACTCGCACTGATCCTCCTGCCTCAGCCTCCCAAGTGCTGGGATTACAGGCGTGCGCCACCACGCCCAGCTCAAGAATAAAAATAATTTTAAAATGTGGATTATATCTGTGCATGTTAAAGTAAGACACCTCTGTCTTCCCAGAAATCTTCACAAAGATAGTATCACTCTTGTTATAGGGAATGGTAGGATTTATAATGAGCTAAACTGAGGTTTAAATATAATTCTGATGGCTCAGTTTCATTTCAGTCAAAAATGAATAATTTGATTCTGTGCCTAATGTAAACACAGCCAAATAGATAAATTCCTCACAACCTGTGAAATGGGAAAGAGGCGTCAATACACAAAGTTCTAGAACACTTGGTTGCCTAAAGTGAAGAGATAAGTATGAAGTAGGGCTGTTGACCTGCCTCCTCCAGCTTTGTACTTTAGTGTGTACTGTGTCCCAAATAGATTGATTCATTTGAATTAGTAGCTTCCTATGCCTTACATCTATAACAGTATTGTGATTAATTATGGACAGGAAGCTAAGCTATAATTAATGGCATATTCCTCCTATCTCCTGCCTCAGAAGAAATATTTGGGTCAACTCTATCTGTGTCCTTTCATCTTGTTGAGATAAGACTTTGGCCTTCCTTGAGGGTTTCTATCACCACAAGAGTTATTCAAGACCAACTTTGTTTTGCTGGGTGGGTTTCAGTTAACTTTCATGTGTCCATACTGTTCTGCTTTGGGCTATCTGTGGAAGAATAATTGGTTTAGTGTTGGCAGCTAGATACATTCTCTGGGGCACAGGTGAACATCATTTCAACGTGGATATTTTGTGAGTAATAAGCTGAGTAAGGCAGTTGGTATCCCCGCAGGTCATTATGGGAGAAGAATGGAAAGTATCTGCAGAGAGACATCGTTGTGGTCTTTGTGAGATTTCCCTTCAAGATGGAGGTTTCACTTGTACTCACAGTGCCTTCTACTCAGTCCCTCAGAATCTGTATGCTTCCTCCCTTGATGTTTATCAATTATCCGTCTCAAAAATGGAGTTGTGAATCTTACTACCTTAAACTATTTTCCGATTATTTGACATTGTTTTCAGCTTGAGTCACTGTCCACTGATTATTTGGAGAAGCAGAAGAATGGGCTCTAGGGGTATAATTGAAGTAATTTAGTAGGAGTGGGTGGTATAGGAGGCCTTTGGTTCTGGAAACCACCATGCTATCTTATGCAGATAATTTCAATGGTGGAGGCTTGCTTTTTTTTCTCATAATTAAAATTCAGTTGGCAATATCGGCTCTCATGAACATGATAAAATGACATTGCCATGAAGGCTTGTGCAGAGCAGTAAGGTCTTGCATAACACCTAATACATGGGAAACTCTCAACAGACTTGCTTGGCACACCAATTGGGCAAATAGAGGAAACTATCTGAGGAATCACTGCTTAGGATCATTTCTTGTTGAGCCAGAGTATCTTAAAAGATTAAAGGAAACAAGTTGTTTAGAGGGAAGAAGACTCCAGTGCACCTTAGGACTCTTTCTCTATTTTTTCATCCCCCTAGCTGCCACCCATCATCAGTGATGCTCCCTTTCCCTGGGGAGAGTTCTGAGGCAACCTTTCCCATGGTGCATTGCATGAGAGAATGTTAGGATGATGGATCTTGGAAGAATTGCCAGCACATAGGCTATGCTATGTTTATACGACCATAGGGGCTACAGAGAAGAGCCTGCCTGATCATCATTTGCAAACGAGTGAGTGCTGAGGTTATATAAGAGGAAAATGAAGTGGGATTGCTTATTGGTCTTGACCAGTTGAGTCGATATGGTTCTAAAGACAGACTGTACCAGATATTATGTTCAGGTGATCTTCTGGGTGTCTTACTTCCTTTTATTCATTACTGAGACAAAATAAACAATACCCAGAGTTAAGGAAGGAAGTTTGTTAAGCACACAGTTTATGGATGTTCCAGTCCATAATCAGCTGGCTCCGAGGTAGAGTGACAGGGCACAAGAACAACACCTCATGAGGACAAAAGACAGCAAAGAAACAAGAGCAGGAAAGGGGCCAAGGAGAATGAGCAGTTCTTTTTCCTCTCTCTTATATTGTAGATGGACTGCCAACACTTACCATCTCCATGCCTTCTGCTTGCACAGAGTTGGTATGCTTACAAAGTGAGGACTCTAACCCCCTCCTGAGTTACTGGGCTCAAGTTCTAAGATTCTTAAGCTTACACAATGTATACACCACTATGCTGGGCCCATTGACTCCAGAAAGTAAACAGAACAAGACTGAGAAACATGACAATGGCCTTCTCCAGTCAGCATCTCTGATACTGGAAGATAGAGCTGTAGTACAACAAAAGGAATGACTGTAGCCCAGGTACACAATTTTGTGTTACCTTTTATAAATCCTTACTCACCTCAGGAAACTTCTACAGTTAGAAACCAAGCTGACCAGTGAGAATGCAGGGGTAAGGGTGGCAGGCATAATGAGGTTTAAAGTCTTGATATTAATGTTAACAAGTGAATGCAACTAAGATGTTTAAATAAAGTGAACTTTGTTATTTGCTTTTTTTTTTTTTTTGGTCTTTTTGAGACAGGGTTTCATTATGCAGTAGTTCAGGCTGGCCTTGACCTCACTTTTGTACCCCAGGGTGGTCTTGAACTCGCGTTGATCCTCCTGACTCAGCCTCCCAAGTACTGGGATTACAGGTGTGTGCCACAATGCCAGCTGAACTTTGAATTTATGAAACCACTAGCCTGAGCTTATATTCAGTGGGGAAGAAAGAAAAAGAAAATAAGCCACAGTATATTTGTATTTCAGACAACCTATGAATTTAGGACCAATAGTAGTATAGTATTAATATGTTTGGATGTATACTAGTTTTAGGATTTATTTGTTTGTTTGTTTGTTTGTTTTTAAAGGGTCTCACTAACAGCTCATACTTGTAGTGATCTTTCTGTCTCAGACTTCCCAGTGCCACCACATTCGGTTTCAGGGGCCAACATGGTCCACCTGTGTTCAGGGGCCTTCTCGGCATGTGGTACCAGAGATGAAATCTAGGTCCATTAGCTTGCCAGGCAGGCACTTAGATTGAAGGGGCATTGTCCAACCCCTGAAGGTACAGTATTTGAATACAAACTCCTAATAGGACCATAACAGAACAATAATGATGTTTATTATGGTTTGTGCCTAGTTGTTCTCCTAAAACCTCATGAAGGCATGAAGTAGACTTCTAGATTTTATGATTAACTCATAATCCACTGGCATTATGGGTGTTGCTGGGATTATGAGTGTGAGCACGACACCCAGTCTGGGGCATGTAGCCTGCATGCAACTTAAGGGAGACCCACCTGCTCTCTGTTGCCATTGCTGTTGCTGCTCCTCCCGTTTGCTCTTGCTCTCTTGCTCTTGGCAGCTACCATGAAAGGTTGCTCTCTGCCATGCACCTCACTGTCTTGGAGCCAGCTAAGTATGGACTAAAACCTCCAGTAACTGCAAGATAAATAAATATTTCCTTCCATCATTCCGAGTGCCTGATATTTGTCCCAACAATGAAAGAAGAGTAACAGAGACAGTGTTCAACTCCTTCAACATCCTTTGCACTATGTTCTAGATATCACTCAGGTGGGACTGAGACTTCTACGCCAACAAGGAGATGAGGAAAAAGAAAGTGGATCTTTATATACGGAAATACAGTAATTCTTTACCTATTCTCTCTCTCTCTATTTCTCCATATCATAAGTAATTTGCATCTTAGATTACTTCCAGCTGTATGACTATTATAAACCTTCTATGGTTTTTGTACCCAGCAATTTACTCAGCCCTAGAGATCATGTTGGCCAGATTGGTAATTTAAAGATACTGTGCTGAATAATCTGACCCTCTCACACTCTCATGGTGATGTCAGTGCAGGCCTAGAGGGTTCCGTTTTCGGAAGGTGATTTGGAATTTTTCCACTAACTGACACTAGCTCTGGTCTGCTTTAAGTTAAAGATCACACCATGGCAGGTGTCCCAGTGTTACAGAGGAATTCACTAAAAGTAAGGAATTATATATAGTATATAATGGGACCAAATCTTCTCTAAGATCAGGGGAATCCAACTTCCTATTCACCACAGGGAAATCAAGGGCAATAACATAATAATTTCATTGAGAGAGATGCAGGCATATTCAGTTTGCTAATAAATTAGATGATTTCATTTCCTCCTGGGAAGTCAAGGTATTTCTCTTCAAAAGTATTTTACCATATTAAAAGACAGACTCTTTCTTAATTAATTGTACAACAAGGTCAGATAATTTTAAGAGAATCAAACTAATTTCTTCCAACACTGGTAATAGAGTTTATATTAGGCTTTGAATTACCTGTATTTCATGAATTTTGTGAGCACGACTGCACACAATGTGTTGTGTGTTTTAGAGTTAGTGCTAGTGGAAATATTATTAGGAGTAAGACAGCTTTGTATTTGGAGAGAAGAGAGAAAAACCTAGAAGTGAGACATGAGGGAAAGAATTATATCTCTGAAGGAGAACCCACTAACTCAAGCATTGCATCCTCTGCCACAGAAAATTCAGCTCTCAAGGCTGAGTGTAAATTTCTATGTTTCAGATTCAGACAAAGAATAAACAGACATGGACAAAGACCAAGTCCTATGAATTGTGAGTTAGACACTACTGCAAAGAATTGATGTGTCACCTCAGAGGCCCACACAGACAGCAATGTGTTAAATGGGTACAGAAACTCAGAACCCTTCCAAGGGAAGAGGAGAAGGCAGCAAGTTATTAGAGCTAGCGAATACTGAAGGTGGTATGCACATTTCAAGGATTAAATCACGGCCTCCAACAAACTGTGATCTCTTTCCTTGGTTGGTCCAAATACCTCTGTGATTTCGGAAAGGGGCTTTTAACTTACTGCCTAAGAAATAAACCTACTGGCTTCAGGAATATAGCAGAGCAGACTGAAACCCCCTGGTTGTCTAGGAATTATTAAATATTATGAAGCGAGAAATTCAGAGAAAGACCTGATCTCTCTCATAAGGAGTTTATAGATAGTAGTAATGATTCATTACAAATAAGCATGTTGACCTGTGGATGAAACAAACAGTGGATGATGACCCGATGTAGAGAATAAATGGGACACGGGACTAAAGGTAGGGTATGTGAGGGTGAACAAAAAGAACAGAACCTTGAGAGCTTCTATGTAAACTGCATGAAGTTGGCGGAAAAGGTAATCATGGGGAAAGAGTGGAGTGTCCCGCCGGCTGCTTTCCTAAACCTCCTTCCTGGTGTCTGCATGATCCTCACTTCTTACTGTAGCCCATGAGCAGGTAGAAGGCTCATCAAGGGCAGTGAATGAATGAATGAATGAACGAACGAATAAATGATTGCAATCATAATGACTGTCACAGATTGTGAGGCCACAACAGCTTCCAAACCACAGGAATGATCTGCGAAATGACGGTTCCCCTCATTAACCTCAGGGTTCTCATGCTTTTGACTCAGGACTTAGCAGAACCTCACTGTTTCTTGCTAAGTGATTGAGTTGTCTGGGCTAGACTGACCTTTATGATCTTCTTGCCTCAGTCTCCCAAAGTTCTGAAGTCACAGTCCTGTGTCATCATGCATGACTGACACAAGTACATCACTATCTTACGTTTTTGAAAATTCATGTACATTGTCTATCCCTTCTGACAAATGTTTGCTGTCCTCAAGAAAGGGAAACCTTGTGACAGAAGAGTAAAGAAAATGATATGTGACAGAAGGCATTTAATGATATCAACCTGTCTATTAACAAATTTCAAAGTATCTCTGTGATAGATGCTGCTAATTTCTATTCTTTTTAAATGTCAACATTTGTCTAAATTATTTGTTGATTTATATCACAGTTTGAAAAATCTCTCATCGTTATTTTTAACTTTGGGAAAGTGACATTATGAAAATAATAAAAATGCTGCTTTTTTCATTAGTAGTAGCCTCTGTTCTATGACAATCCTATCTTGCCCCTCAATCCCAGCGGAACACTTGTTCTTATTATGAACCACAACTAGACGACATCTTTACATTGCTTCTTTCCTCTTATGCTAGAATTTGTAAGGCAAAGGGGGTTTAAAAGTACAGCTTTAGAGAGGCACAAATGTTATGGCAAGGGAATTGATTATTGTTTGGTGAGCTCTTAGAAGCCATCAGAGGTGGAAGAGTTGAACAATAGAGAGGTCTGTAAGTAAGGCAGTTTCAACTGTGTTGAAAACAATGAATTAGATGGGAAATTTGAAGAGGTTGAAGGTAGAAGCCCTGTTAGAAGGCTGTGATCCAGGCAAGACAATGAAACAGGAGTTACACTGTTGACATTGTCTTGAAAAGGAGAGTATAGATACTACCACAGACTGCCTAGTTTATCCCAACCCCAATACCAACACTGTGAGAAATAGATGCTACACTGTCTGCACCACTGCTAACAGAATGAGGAGTGGTGTTATTATGAATCAAAGTTGTGCCAATAAGCTCAAAATCGCTTAGTGCCAGTTGTGTATCACACAGGATACTCCATGCTTCCTATTGATGGACACGTGGACCAGTCACAGTGACTGCTCATATCAGGCCTATTATTCTCCTGCTTTTATGTATAAGGATGTGGATCCTTCATGATACCGAATAACTTGCCCATATGCTTGCAGAATATAAGCAGAGTATCTGGAATCTGAAGCCAAATGTAACTGCCCCTGTAGTGCCTGTGCTTTGCAGAGTGTTGCGCCTTTCTCCCCTCTGCTGGGAGAAGCAGTCAGGGGCTATATGGAGAAATGACTAGAAGAGAATTTCTTCCAGTGCTGTGGCTGACATCCACTTAGGGTGAGAGGAAGCAAAAATGAGGTTTTTGGTAAGAATTAGGCTTGTAACAGGCAAGAAAAATTATCATAAAAAACCCTAAAATAGTAATAATTCCAAAGCTGATGGTGAATTTTATTGAATCCCTATGCAGTAACTGTGTAGTCTATTTCTGCAGCCTTACTGATATGGGTAAATTCATTAATAAATTCTTTTTTTTTTTTTTTTTTTTTTTTTGCAGGACCGGTGTTTGAACTCACAACCTTGTATTTGCCAGACAGGCACTGTGCCACAGAGCTTTCTCCCAGTCCCCCAATAAATTCTTTAAATAAAAATAATAAAATGAACTTAACTTGTGTGTTGAGAAGATGAGAAAGGAAACAGGCAATGCTGTTGTTATGAGGTAGAAATATTACACCAAAGGAAGACGCATTGAAGGGAGAAACACAAGAACATTAAGATTGGCCTTTGGATGTACTCACTTTGAATCACAATGTAGGGGCACAATTTCTTTAAGGGGATAGCCACAGCCAGATGAGATGGCTGTGCTTTCTTTTTTTTAACTTTGTGCATAGGAATATTTCGATAAGATACAGGCTAAGAGATTGAGTGATTTACCAACCAGTTAGAAGGTAAAGGGGGTCAAAAGTGATGCCCTGGGTAGAACCCAATGTTGAGATACTTAGGTGCAGATGATGGCTCCATTAGCTGATCTTTCTCCATTGAGAATGGAGTTTTTGGAAGGACAGGTTTCTATGTCAACCAAACAATAACCAACCAGCATCAGACCAAGTTGGTGGCTCCAGTAGTAGGATCTGCTTTGTAGATTATGTGACACATTGGAAGATGGAAATAGAGTCCCTGGAGGATTTAATCGGAATGTTTCTGGCTAAATTCACACTTGAGAGTCTCACCTTTGGCTGGACAATGATTTGCAGTGCATCTTCCATTTCAGGAATTAGGAATTATTTACTAGAAGTTTGGTGCTGCTGGGGCTTTTTATTACACAGAGAAGGTTTGTCCTTTTCAGGATAAAAATGTTCATTGCAGAAAAGCAGCCTCATTAACAAAGCCAATCTGGTAAATAATGTCTCCTAGGAAAATTGTCTTATTAATTAATAATTAGGCCCATTGCTCAATAGAATGTAAGAATCCTCATTTCACAAATGAGATCCTCGCTGTCTTTCATTTAGTTTTTTTTTTTCTTTCGTTCTGTGTGCATAGTGAGAGATTAAAATTACACCTCAAGGCAAGCTGAGCTCTGTGTGGTCCTCAGTTTCCTTCTAGTATCATCTTCAGCGTTTGAGTTACCTTAGCAGCAAAGCAAAGCAGCACATCTTCCATTTGTCTTTTTCTACTCCTAAAGACCATACCCTCTTTTACTTCCCATGACTTTACATGTTATTTAGTTCAGCTTCCTATCTATGCAAGGTGGTGATATAGATTTCAAATTTACAGCCTTGAAATTTCTAAGTGTTTGCATTCCTTAAGCTCCTCTGTACCCGCGTATGATTTTCACCAAAGGCATCCCAATCAAATGAGAAGAAAGCTCCCCCTAAGTTTTAGCCCAAATCAGGGTCCCCAGTTCTAATTAATGATCCTGCCAGAGCATCTGGATGCACTCCTATGTTATATTATTCTTTCTTTTCCATACTTCCAGGCAACTCTGTGACCCTTTAGTCCAGCTTACATTTAGCAACACCCTTTGGTCATTATTTACAGGATACGTTTTCAAACAAATTTGTTCTCAGCACATCTGTGTGATGTGTACAAAGAGAAGCAAGATAACCAAATCCTTTTCCACATCCTTCCATTTTTAGTGAAAATTAGAAACTGTTCCAATTCCAACACTTAAAGATACAAGATAATGACAGCGAAGAAAATGCAAAATGTGGGATAGACAGAGCCCTGTCATTAGAAAAGCACTGTGAGGAAGTTTAATTTATGGCTAAAGTCCCAAATAATCCAACCATGCAAAATGCAGAAGGCAGAATGTGATAGTTAAAGGGGGCAGATTGCATACATGCACTTATGGGAAATGGCCTAAATATAATTGCATAGCGGGGATCAGCTGTGCTCCCCTCTTCACCAGTTAGGCCTCTTTTGTTTTCCTGATGAAGAGTGATGCTCAGAACCTTTCAACCCAGAGCAGGGTGGCCTGTTGCTTCTGTGGACTGCAGGACACTTTGTGGTGCCATGCCCACACCTGCATTGAATGTGCTTTGGTATAATTGATCTCCATCTCTCAACTCCAAACCCCAGAACTCATAGAAGGAGCTACCTTTGCATCAATCTTCTCATACCTGCTTTTGAAAATCAATCACCTTTAATGTAAACATAAGAATTCTTAAGGGCCATGAAGATAGTGGCAAAAGCATCAGCCTGCTAGGCACAAGGATGTGAGGTGAATTCCTGGTACCAAAAGAAAAAAAATCTTACTTTTTTAAACTTATCCATATTTGGGGGAGCTGACATAGTCTAGCGATGGTAAGATGTTTTGAATTTTATTTCTCTGACTAATGCATTCTAACCACTAAATAGTAAAGTTTTGAACATGTCTACATGCTTCTATGCAACTCATAGATTAAGAAGGAAGAAAGGGAAGAGAAAGGGAAGAAGGAAAAATCATGAATGGTATAGTGGATATAGTAAAGGAGGGAAAAAAGAGGAAAGAAGGAAAGAAAGAATTTGGCTTGGTTTTAATTTTATTTTATTTTTATTTATGTCTTTGGTACAGTGTCTCACTACACAGCTTGAACTCATAGTGGTCCTCCTGTTTTCAGCCTCCCCAGTGCTGGGATTACAGGCATACACCACCACATTGGAACTCTTCTGCTGGTTCAGTACACCCCAGGGGTGGGGCCAGCATGGCATACAGGACTAGGGATACAACCTTGGTCCCTGAGCTTGCCAAAGCAGGCACTTAGCCTGCTGAGCTATCTTGCCAGCCCTCAGCAAAGCTTTTCATTAAGACATCTGTATTGTTTTCTACCGTCTTCTTTCGATGCTTCCAAGCTACCTACTTCATGACACATTTCAGAATTCTGACCTAGCTGATCTTGAATTGCCTTTGTGTAGGAAGGCAGAAATGATATTCTTATCCTTGACCTTGGCATCAGTGATTCAGCATCACCATACAGCTTTCCACATTGATTTCACCTTCTCTAAAAGGACATATTGGATCCCTCTATCTAAGTGGTCTATACAAAGCAACTTTATTCTTCATTTCATCATATTACTTGAGTTCCTTCATAGCACTTTCCATAATTAGTAATTGCTTATATTAGTGTACTTCTTTTGACTCTCTTTTGCCGGTCAGTGAACTAGCTGGTGCCTCCCCATTCAGCCAAGACAACCTTGTTACCAGGAAAGGTTGACTAAACAAATAAAGGGGCACTTGAGTGCATGAAGAAGATATCAGTGAGAAGGCATGAGTTTTATAAGTAGACAGATTTAAGTTAAAATGCTAGTGTAACTCCTTACTTGCTATATTCATTCAGGCAACTCCCTTAGATTCATTGAACCTCAGATTCCTCCTCCTAAAAGAAGATTTTTCTGAGGTCATTAATGTGGAAACAACTGCTCTGCTGTAGGTTCTTTTTGAAATTTTTAAAAATGTACTTAGCTCAGGGTCTATAGCATCTCACTATGCAGATCAAACGCACAGTGATCCACTTGTTTCAAGATCTGGGATTAAAAGCATGCACCACCATGCCCAGTCGCAAATGCCATCTCAGCATGCTCTTGGAGTGATGCTAGCATGGCATGCTGGGAATCAAACCCAGGTCCTTGTGACTTCCTAAGCAGGCACTTTAATTTGCTGGGCTATCTGGCCAGTACTCTCTGAAGGTTCTTAGTGAATGCTACTGTTGTCTCTTGTTACGTATTTCTTTAGTCTATGACAATGCTCATGGGTCTGGAACTCTCAGTTTACCTACTTTCTCTGATAGAGCCATAGGTATCAATGAGTAGGGCTCAGAGCAACTTGTTCTTTAGCTTAAGCTTTCAATCTCCACACGGCTCTTACTTATTCAACCTTATGGATTGTGTGCTGTCTGTGCTCACACTGGAGACCACGTCTCCTATTTGAAGAAGCTTTACTTCTCCTTTTATTTAGAGGTCTACATGTTTTCATTTTATTTTTGATTAGCATGTACCAGTTACCTATATTAATGGAGTCCAGTAAAATATTTCAAGACACATAGAATGTAGTGCTCTATCCTGCCACCTTCCCAGTCTCTAGCAATGACATCTATATTCAGGCTGGCTTAATAAAACTGCATGTAAGAGACAGCATTCACTGCTTAATTTTCTGATTCTAGCTTATTATTCTCAATATCTTACAGTATTGTCTGTGTGCTGCAAGGGACAGGATTGCATTACTTTCTAGACTGAATATATCCCGATATATATTTTTACCAGCTTTTAAATCTATGCACCCATTCTTTGTCAAACATCAAGAGTCTCTACATGGGTGATATGAGCACTGGTGACATGTTTGTTTATTAGATGTTTGTATTGATCAGCTTTTTCTTTCTTTTTTTCTGAAACAAAATTTTTGACATTCACAGTTTAAAATAGGTAAGATTTAGTTTGGTTTGCAGTTTCAGAAGGTTCAGTCCATGGGTAAGAACATCCTGTGGAAGGTCATGGAAGAGAAAGCTACTTCCTTCATGGAAACCAGGAAGCAGGGCTCAAGGAAAGAGTGGAAGGTGAGGGAAGGAACCAGGGATTAGATATAGTCCACAAGATCTCACCCCCATGCTCCTCTCAGACACATTCTCAGTCAGAAGTATGCTTTACCAATCCTCTACGGGACTCTGAAGGAAATCAAGGTGACAGTGCAGAGTAAGTCACAGAGGCCAAGTGTATGTTTGTTGACTATTAAAATGCCATAGGTAGGCCCTGCCTTCTTTCATTCATGTTAGTGTTGAAAAAGGGTGAGTTCAGGAAAACATAACCTCCACTGGATCACTTTGCCTCACTGTGCTCTACGAAGCAGGAATTGACAATCAGTTCCAAGAATTCTCAAAGAACAGTTCTACAGGTGAGAAGAGTCTACATTTCTATATTCCTGGAATCTTATAATTGGGGCAAACATCAAAGATTTCAAGGGTATTCATGGAGGTGGGTAGTCTGGTAAAGTACCAGAATGGTACTTTCTACTGGAGCTGCTTGGGAATCTGCCTGCTGACAAACTGGCATTTTGAATTACACTGTCTTAACAATACTTAGTAGTAAAAGTAACTGTCCTGACAGTAAAAGCCCTGTTAGCAAACTTCCACATCCATAGAACCATACTGTAAAAAAAAAAAAAAATACAACTGTTAATATCTAACCTTCTCTCTAACTTATGAATACTTTGGAAAAGAAAAGATGACCTAGCTGCATAAGTTAATAGAAGTACATTTAATCTACTATAGCTATCATTATGTAAATACACACTTTGTCAGATAAGATATCGAATATAGTTATGGATCATTGAACAATAGGATACATTTTGCAAGATGCATATTAGATGATTTCATCACCATGTGAACATCATACATTACACTTGCATAAACCCAGATGGGCCAGGCCAATCACTCCACATGACTTCTTATTTGAGGTATATGGAAGTGTTTTGAGCATAACAGAACGTCTTATTTTATAATAAACATTTTTAATAGGTAGAATGCATTCTAGAGTGAGCATGATGAATAATTACTAAAGCAATAATATGTTTTGTTATTATTACTGTCACATAGACTGTTGTCTTGGCTCATGAACTAAATTTTTTGCATGATTTTAGTTGCAAATTGATTTGGATGAAAACAAAATCAAAATTCCCGTAAGATTCACATGGAAGCTAACTATTGAATTTAAGTAGGTTCTTGTCTATTTTAGCTCGCAACTTGAGCCTGGAAAGAATTAATTTTGTGACCCAAGGTACCACTGTATTATGCATTGTATATGATTGATTCACTAGATTGCTAGAAGACACAGAGTAGTAGGTTTATTTACGTCAGCAACACTAAAAACATTCAACTAGCACATTGCACTAACATGGTGAGAAGGCTATGATATATCACGGGCAGACAGGAACTATAATGGCTTTATTATAATTTTAACGGACTACTGTCATATTCTTTGTCTTTGACCAAATTCTATTGTGAAGGGCATGCATATACTTCAAGTATACTGAATTTGTTCTATATGCCATGCTACAAGGTTGACTATTCACATTTCACTACTGATGAAGTGGCTCAGGAAATATATTCACTGCCAAAACCATGGAGCAAAGCCAAGGTTCAACATGTCTAGAGCAAATTAACACCCATGGATATTAACCCCCATGGATATAACTGAGATTGAAGAATCCAGGGGCATCCTCGGGAAGTGATACAGCAAAATTTGGAGGAAAGGGTGTAAAGAAGTGGGAATTTAGGATGCTGGCAGCCTTGTAACGCCAATTTCCACCTTGTGTTATAGTCTTTCTTTTTCTCGGCAGCCTCTGCTGTGAACCACAAGGTAGCTTCAGACAGTAACCAAGCATCTCTATGAACATGAAAAGGAATAACATTGCCTCTTCTGAGCGCAGTGGCTGAAACAGAATTACTGACTAAAATTCAAAGTGATAGGCAGACCTATCATGGCAAAGCTTTTGAAATTTCCCTTTCATCTCAGGACACTAGGGATGGGCATTAGTTATTCCCAGTGGTTTTCTTCTGTCTTCCATAAGTCCCAGAGGGACAAGAAAGACACAGCTGGGGGCCAAAGGGAAATCCCCAGGCCATCACACTAATAATGCATCCGTGAGACCTGTTTTTAATTTACATGTAGTGCAAGAAAATTGGGGGAAAAAAAGTTGTTCTACTAAAAAAATAGTGTCTGTGTTTTAAAAGAGAGCAATCTTAGCTCAAAGAAGATGTAAATAGGTGAAGATTATATATTGGTATGAATATCAGAGTAAAGCTTACATTATAAATATCCTGATTTGCAAATCAGGGTTAATTCTACATAACCTAAATTTCATGAATTTTTTTAGTCTTGCATGAAATATTAAAATTGGTTCTCTATAGCATCTCTAAGCAATAGCATTTCATGTCATAACATAAATCAACAAATGCTGTTTTAACCAATTAAAATTACCTATTTGGAAAAGATGTGAAGCAATAAAATTTTCATTTTAATGGAGCCAAACCTTGACTGGTGCTGAGTGAATATTTTAAAATTCTCTCATTTTTGGTTTACTCCTACAGGCATCCTTTTTTTTTTTTTTTTTTTTTTGGAATAATGTATATTAAGTTCATATAAGCTATCCCAAGCAAAGGTGCAAGCTGATGCTTTCGGTCCTGTTGAACTTGTTGCTTTGGATTCTAGGGCATCACACAGAACATTCAAGAGACCAATTTTGATCATGACTTTTTTCTTTTATGTACTTGGTCCAGGGTCTCACTATGCAGCTTGGACTTGTAGTGATCCTCCTGTTCTCCGCCTCCCCAGCACTGGAATTGTAGGCATGAACCACTACCCCAGGTCTTGGTAGTTAGATCAGCAGGCCCAGTGGTGGGGCTACTGCAGGATGTGGTGCCAGGGATTTAACCCTGGCCCCTTGAGCTAGTCTAAGCAGGTGCTTAGTCTGCAGGCTTCGTCAGTCCTAACATAATCTCTTTTAAATAATTGTAAATGCTACAGTTGATTATTGAGTTATTATTTTCAATGAGTCAAAAACGAGTCATAAGGTTCACAGATGCTGGTACAGCTAAAGGAATGTATCTATGAAAATACAGTTATATAATATTTCATATAAAATATAAGATCATCCATAGCATGCCAAAGATTCCCAGTACTGGCTGGAAATCAATATCTCTTTTGAGGACAAATAACCAATATTTAAGTTTCTATTATTATAAACTCATTTGCACTATTCTTATATATCATAGATATGAAATGATACAATATGATCCCTACTATTTTTTCTTCTGTTCACTATTATGACTGGGATTCATCCATGTTACTACATGTGTCAACAGTAGCTCTGTATTGTCAAGTAGAAAATATTTTACTAAATGTTTAAGTGCAATTTAGTTTTCCATCTTTCTGTTTCTGGGCATTAAAATTATTTCTCGAGTTGGACAATGAACATTGTTGAATGTCTTTTTAGGGGCTGGGCATTAACATTTTTCTTGGGAATATAAGGAGTATAATTAATGCTTGACAGGTGAAATAACTGTTTGACTAGCATAGATATTAGCAATTTTTCCACGTATTTTAAACCATCATGACATATGAAACTTCTTGGATCTATTTAACTTCATGATTTAAGTTCATGTCCAGCCTGAGCTGCATAGTGAGACGTTGTCTCAAAAAAAAATATATATGAGGGCTGGCTAGATAGCTCAGCAGATTAAAGCAGATGCAGGGACTATGCCCCATCCCTAGCATGCCATGCTGGCCCTATGCCCAGGGCTCAATGAGAAGGTGACTGAGACTGGGCATTGTACCATGTGCCTGTAATCCCAGTGCTTGAAAGGCTGAAAACAGGAGGATCACTATGAATCAGATCTGTGTGGTGAGACACTGTAGATCCTGTACTAAATGCATTTTTTTAAAGGAAAAATTATGAAGCTCTGAATAGGTAGTTTAGTGGTAGAACATTTGCTGCTAGAGTTCTGGCTTGAATCCTCGGTATCAAAAGGAAAAAAAAAAAAAAAGAAGTCTCAGTTTCTCCATGTCCATTTCCACCAGCTTTTTTTTTTTTTTTTTTAATTCCACTGTGCTTTGATTTATATTCCCTTCGTGAGTAATGATTTGAGATTTTCTTTTTATACCTCTAGACCATTTGTTAGCTGCCTATTAAATTATTATTATTTTATTTTTAATATAACATTTTGTCTTTTCATTATGATTTGCAGTTTCTTTCTCTTATAGTTTGTGTCTAGTTGTCCTCCCAAAGCATCATGTAGTCATGGGATGGGGACTTCAAGAGTTTGAGATTAACTCATTATCCACTGAGATATTGGTGATCAAGGATGAGATTGTGTGTCTGAGTACTACTGGAATTATGTGCATGGCCTGGGGCGAATAGCCTGAGTCAGAGAGCCTGAATGTAATATAAGACAGACAGAGAAATAGACATTGTGTCTCTGTTACTCTGGTGGGCTGGTTGCTGTTGTTGGCCTCTTGCAATTGTTGCTGTTCTGCCCCATGAACTTCTGGCCTCTGCCGTGTGCCTCTCTGCTTTGGATCCAGCTGAGTGTGGACTAAAACTTCCAATAACTGTGATCTAAATAAACCCTTCCTTCATTTTGGGTGTCAGGTATTTGTAGCAGCAATGGCTGAAGAGTAACTGAGATACTTTTTTATTCTTTATTTAAGTCTTTTTTTGAATTTAGCCTAGTTTATGGCACACCTATTTGTATTTTTAATTATGTCTTCTGATAATCAGACATTAATATTATTTAACTGCAATTAATCAATTATTTATGATGAATGCTTCTTGTCTTATAATTAAGATCTACTAATCATGACAAAAGGAGAATCTTTTATGTGTTTCTCAATATTCAGACCTATAACTTATCTTAAAATTTGAGTTTTGAATTACTGCATTGGATAATGTGGAGATCAATTTCACTATTCCTCCCATATGGGTATGCAATTGCTCCAACTTATTTACTTAAAAGTCAATTACTTATGCATAAAATTATATCAAAAGATCCATTGCAAAGAGATATAACAAATCATGGGCAAGTTCTACTCCTGTATTGTGTTCCATTGTAATATTTTCTTTGCTTGCACCAATACATCATTGCTAATTATTGCAGCATAAATTAGAATGTAGCAGTGTAAAAATGCCAGCCTTGGTTTCTTTTTTAAGACCATTTGTGTATTTAGGTCATTTGTAATTTGTATACATTTTAAATTACCTTGTCATTTATGTATATGCAATCTAAGGTTTTGATTTAAATTATATTAATTCTAAGATTTCATCTGGGAAAAATTGAAATCTTAACATTAATTCTCCTAATTCCTAAGCATAATGTATCTCTTTTAAGTCTTTTTACTCTTTCTTCAAATTTCTCAAATTTCCATTAAATCTCTCTCCTATATTTTCTTTGATATTTGAGCTTATTGTGTTGTAAATTATGTTAAAATGGTTCTTATGGTTTGTTGCTAATGAATGCAGTGACACAGTGAAGGCTTGATAGTAATCCATTGGCAACTTCATTTTTATTTATATATTTATTTTTAAAATTTTGTAAGTTTTATTTTTTGTGGGACCGGGGTTTGAACTCATGACATTGCACTGGCCAGGCAGGCACTTGTTCCACAGAGCTACCTCCCTGGTCCCTTGCAACTTCATTTTTAAAAAGATATTTTTTATAGTCATTTGATTTGAAGCCATCTAATTATATGCCAAAAAATAAACTTGTCTCAGTAAATAAGGATCAAATTCGAAAAGCAAGACTCTGTGAGCCTCAATCTTTCCTCTGTAGAACTAGCAGAAATTATATAGTTATGGGGTGGCAGGACCAGGTCCAATGGCACAAGGTCAGTGCTCATCCACTCCACCTGAAACACAGTACCACTACTCCTAGATGACAGATGCTTTAGGTGTCAAAAGAAGTGAAAGCTTCAAAGACAACTGATATCTGTAAATTATCGTTTTTATCTGTTTTTTAAAAGGTGTTTGGTGGGAATCTGAGCCATCAGGGTTCTTGGGCTAGTGATTGCACAGAAAGGCAATTCCAACGACATGCAAACTTGTTCTAGCTGCCTAGTGTTCAGATAACCATGGAAGAGGGAGGAATGAGAAGAGCTTCCATAGATAATGGCAAGCTGTCTAGGAATGACATCTTTGAACCATGGGTACTGTTTTTGGGCTAACCTGAGAGGTTGATTTCAGAGTTTACTTTGCACAGGGTTTTATCTCAGTCATACTAACTCATTTTAAAAGTCATATAGAAGGAAAGAGGATGAGAGAAAGCAAAAAATAAAGTCATGTCCTGAAGGCCCAGATAAAATTAAAAATAGTCTCAACATTATGCAATACAGCAACTGTTGTCAAAATCCTATTTTTTTTGGAAGTTCTGTATAAGTTCTGCATCATTTCTAAATATTTCTTTTCTTCTTTTTTCTTTTACTATTTCTATTGCCTTTAGATAGAAATAAAAGTAGTCATATTTCCCATACCATATTAAAACAGCCTCACAAGCAGTTTCCACAGAACATTAAAACAAACAAACAAACAAACAAGAATTTGAAGGAAGATGCCAATCTAGACCCTGAGAAAGCTCCACCCTTCAGGAAAAAAATGGACAATGTTACCCTGAAACGTGTAACCTCGTCCAAATTTCGTTATCCTTGATGCAGGCATTTCTTCTGCGACTTTGGAGAGTGGTCAATGTGTGTTGCTGATCAGTGCTACTTTGTGAATGAGACCGATTTTTCACCAATCCTATTTCTCAGATTTGGTAAAATTAATGCTTCTTTTCAAATTATCAGATTATAACTGAGTCATCTACTTTCAATTGTGAGGGGTCTCTACCTAGGCACCTTTCATAGAAATCCCATCAGCTCTGCTGCTCAGGTGGTCTCTTTTTGGTAAAACAGTGAAACAGTATGTAGTCTATCAGGATGTCAAGAAATTGAAAGAAGTTTTTATACTGAAGTTTCTAGGCCTATTTCTTAAACTGGACCATTTAATAGATCATGTAATAACTGATTATAGTTTTATAAGGTATGTCTTGCATGTGCTTGACAGTGGGGAAGGAGAGAAAAAGAATTATCATGTGGGTAATTTCCATAAAAATACAGAGTTAAGAGCTAAGTAGTGACTGGACTGTGAATCAGGTGGGTATGAGATCAAGCACTAACTGTTGGGAGAGACTACCTTTAAGGGTGACCTACACGAACAGGAGTCCATCAGGCAAAATAGTTAGAGAATATCCTAAATAGAAGAAAATGCAAAAGTAAAAACTCACAGACAAGAAAGATCCCTGCGTATCAAAGACTGATAGGTTAACGTGTATGGGCATATTTTTCTATGGAGATTTTGACTTTTCTTCTTTATGTATGGTACAGGTCTCATTACACAGCTCAGACTCAGTGATCCTCTTGGATTTAGCCTCCCCAGTGCTAGGATTATAGGTGTGCAGCCTCACACCTGGATTTGTGGCCAGCTCAAGGTACCTCACGGGTAGTGCCAGCACAGCATGTGATGCTGTGGATTGAACCCCAGTTGCTGCGCTTGACAAAACAAGAGCTTAGTGTGCTGAGCTATCTCACTGGCCTGAGATTTTGAATTTTATTCATCATAGAAAGAAAATGAAAATACTCTTATCAACAGATACATTCAAAACTTAGGCTGTATCATAAATGCTTGCAAACATTTGTGAGGAATTTGATGGATAGAAGTGTGATTCTGAAGAAACCTCTATATTCTGAAATCAGCTATTTTCTTTGGTGACCTACATGCATCAGTATGGGAAGTTCTGCCAAAGTCATTAACTCCGTAGAGTGATGGTTGTTGAGCTTTGAAATTCTGCATGAATAAGGGGAAAGTATACATGTATTCTCTTCTTATTCAGTCTGAAAATACTGATTGAATATCTACCATGTTCCAGATCCTGTTAGCATTTGAAGATAAAATGATGCCAAATATGGTCAGGGCCATTGTCAGGCTCACTCCAGTCAAATCTGTCTAAACTGAACCACAGCTAGCTTTGGAATTGGGAGGAAGGGTTATTTTAACAAATATACTTCGGCTTCCTGAGCCATAACAAGTCCTTAAGAAGAAATTCAGAAGGGATTATCCAGAAATTACCCATTGGAACATTAGTTATTCTGGTAAAATATGCCTAAACCTCACAAAGAAAATAATTTCCACATTTAGAATCTCCATAGAATTTCCATATTTGGGGGTGAAACAGGAGGTGGTATCATGGTAGCGGTTCACTTCCCATGGGAACCTAAGAGCGGAGAAAACATGGTAAGATGGAAAGCAAGACAAGACGATGTGGCAGGAATGGACTCCATCTCTTAACTGTCCTATGATCTGTTATTAACAAATCTGACAGACATGGACCTGTGGAGTTCAGGCCACACCCAAATCACAGCAAACAGCTTTCTAACATATAAAAACTAAAGCCAAAGCATCTACACTACCAAGCCTAAATGGACAAATAAATGGAGACAGAGCCCTTCACCACCTCTAGTTACCAAGCTCTAATGCTTCTGGATTCTTTGCAATGAACAAACATGCACTGAGTATCTTGTGATGTTTTCCCACAGTTAGGATTAAGAAAATCTTTATGATCTTTTCTCTGTGTGGGAACAATATAGAAGAAAAAGAAAAAGTTCATCTTTACAAGTAATGCACAGCTGATGAAACCGTATTGTCTAAAAAGATTTCATAAAATTAGTTCTGTGTGTAGCCAAGATACTTATAACAGCTTGTAATACACTTGACATTTCTACAGTTTATTTTTCACTGCTTTCACTGTGGTAGGAGTAAAAACTGTTCTTCTGAAATGTTTTATGCTATAGTTAATCACAAATGGGTTAGCTTTTCATTTGAGTTTGAAATTTTTAGACGTTAGAATTGTGAGTTGTTTGTGTTTTAAATAATTTCCAACTGGCATCATAGTGGCATACAATGAAAAATAGATGTCTAGTGCATGAATAAATGGGTTTCTCAATGCATAAATAGGTTACGTGACCCAAGCCTTGAAGTTGGTTACTCGCATGAACTAATTTTAATGGGAATTTTGTATCTACTACTCTATTTCAAAAATCCTTCCTAAATAGTATAGAAACAAAAACCAGTGAAAGCAAACTAAAAAGGATGTTAGAGAGTTTAACTATCGACTCATATTTCTTTCATATCACACTGTCATTTTAAGCTCTGTATCTTTTTTTTTTTTAAATACCCGTCATGATTCTGTTTTTTAGACAGAAATAGGAAGGACACACGAGGAAATGAAATCAACATTTGGACTTCTGAAACAAGGAGGTCCTTGGTTTGCACATTGCTTTAATTCTTTGATGAGAACTTTTAAATATTTCCCAAAATAGCAGTTCAGAGCTAAACTTGATTGTCACCAGTTTCCAAGGCAAGGCATTCCTTGAACTAGATACCCACACAACCATGCAACTAAGCCAGGGCTGGAATTGCTCAGCTAAATATATTTCATCAGACACACCATTGCTTCATGCATGCCAAATACTTGCTCCTTTTGTTTTCCATCAACCAATGAAAAGAATAAAAAAGATTAAATCACAAGAGAAATCAACAATTTCATTAATCAAAATGTAGGCCGTGTTGAATGAAACCATTTCTGGGCAAAGTCACTGCATAAAAATAAATTCTGCAACACAGCCCAAGGGGAAGACTGTCTCTCTAACACACTATAAAAGGCTAACCATACATTTTGGGATGAAACTGAAGAAGAGATGGAGGTCAAACCCACTTAAGTTTAGAGATCTGCCATCTCACTATTGCCAGCGTTGCTAAGATGTGCATTGCTGGCAGGTGTGATGTTCATTCAGTACAACACTTTTGGAAACTTTTTGGCAATATTATCAGAACCTTAGAACTCCTTTGATCCATTAATTCCACTTTTGGAAAGTGGTTCTAAAAAATTAACTTGCAATTCACATAAAAGCTTATGAACATGAATGCAGATCAAAACTTGTACATAATATCAAAATATAGAAAATAAGCATTTGTCAAATATGGAAACATTTAGAAATATTGTTGGGATAATATTCCACCCATGTTATGTGTTATGTGCATTAAATGAGTAACAAACCATGCAAAATAGGAAGTGTGTATGTGGAATTTAATTATGGCCTGTGAAATGTGATTTGTTCATTAAATCACAGGTAAATTCCAAGTAGCGAAAAACATCAAGTACTTTCATGTTAAATATGACCAGTCTTCCATATCCATAGATTCTAATCGCAAATAGAAAATAGTAAAAATAAAACACTTCTGTACTGAATAAATCTTGTCATTTCTTGGTAAATAATATAGTCCCACAACCACTTAACCAGAATTTGCAGTGTGTTAGTTATTATAGATAAACCTGAGATGATTTAAAATACATGAAAATATATGCCTGCATTATATATAAATATGAAATCCTTCTATATAAGTGATTTCAGCATCCTCACATTTTGAAATTTTCAGGAAATTATTAAAAGTAATTCCTGAGCTGGGCGCGGTGGCTCACGCCTGTAATCCCAGCACTCGGGAGGCTGAGGCAGGAGGATCAGTGTGAGTTTGAGACCAGCCTGGGCTACAAAAGTGAGCTCAAGGCCAGCCTCAACTGCATAGCGAGACCCTGTCTCAAAAAAAAAAAAAAAGTAATTCCTGAATACCTCAGGCATTAGGTGAATTACTGAATATTGCTTCATTATGTAAAAGTAAAGGACAATTAAATTGAAAGTTAACTGAGGAATGCTTTTGGTCCTGAGACTGTATCTAGAAAAGATGTAAGAGAGAACTCTCACATGGAGAATAGATGAGTTTCAAAAGAGCACAGGATTTTAGGTCTTTCTGCTGCATGTGCATATGCATACCCATGTATGTGCGTATACATATACCGATGGACTTCATCTACTGGAGAGATAGTGCAGCAGCATAAGTGCCTGCCTGGCAAGTGCAACGTCCCAATCTCACTTGACTCTGTTAGATGACATTAAACACATTTGATAAGAAATAAAATGAGTAAAAGAAGCTAAAGAACCCTAATGTGCAATAGTTTCCTTTGCATCTCTCTCATGTGCAAATCCAGACAGCCTGAGGTAGCAAACCACCAGCCATGGTGCCAATCACTAGAAGCCTGGATTTTCTTACTTTCTGGAAGATGCTGGGATGAAATGCTTAAGTCTTTTAAACCTTAGTTTTGCTTCTAGTTAAATGAGGGCTAATAATACGTTCTCTGCATGACCCATTCATTCATCTTGGGTGTCCAAGCTCTGGGGGAAAAAAGAAAATCCTAAGCTTAATGATAAAGGTGCATTTAAAAATATTTTTCAGTTAAATACCAGAAATAAGAAATAATAATAATATAATTATTATTATCAAAAATGATAATATCAGGATTACAAAAAAACAGGATTCAACTAACCAATAAATTATTTGTGTAAATATTAGAAAATATTCAATGCCATTATACCTTATGATATACTGTGTGAGTCCTGCCCCTGCCTGCATGGAGAGCGCCACCAAGTTTGGGCAGGGTGGCGTAGGCCTGTAATCTCATCAGACAGGAGATTGAGAACAGAAGGATCATTACAAGTCCTAGGTGCATAGTGAGACCCTGTAAAAAACACATTAAAAAACCCTCTAACATTACTTATATCATCCATTACTTTATGAGTCTGTTTTTTGTTACTAGAATATTTGAAAGGTCTGCTAGGCTACTTCTCAATGTAAAGAGGCTTAGTTTGGCTCATGAGTCCGGGAGTAAAGGGGCATGGACTGCATGTGTGACACCTTTCCTGCTGGCAGAGTGCAGAGATCGTGCTAAGTGTTCCATGGCAGGAGAAGGAAGTACACATTTGTAGGTGCTTTTGTCTGGCCTTCTTTTCTTATGAAACCACCACAATTGAACTATGAGGATTCAACCCTAAGGATCTTAATTAATCTTAATCACTTTTCAAAGATCCTTACTCTAATGTCATGACTACATTAAATTTATGCTTTCTTAATATTTCATATTGAGATTACATATCAGCACATAAAGCTTTGAAATACATCAGCCCATAAAAATCTCTGTCTGTCTCTCTGTCTCTCTTCTCTGTGTCTGTCTGTCTGTCTCTCTCTCTCTCTTCCACCTCCTCCTCTCCCTCTCTCTTTCCTTTCCTGCTTCCCTCTTTCTCCCCCTTATCCATCTTTCCCTGCCTCCTCCCAATGACTTTATTTTTGTATGCTAAGAAACAAGTTCTTTTTCATGTCATTTATTTATCTTTGAAAATCCAGGTTCCTTTTCTATTATATTTTCATTTTTGAATGGGCCACATGGTATTGTTTAACATATGCTTTCCTCTGTAAATGTCAAGTGTTCATCAGGTTCATGTTTCATTTTTTTCCACCATAAATACTTGTTTATACTTAATACCTCAAGAGTCACACAATGTCTCTTTGATTTCTTGTTGATATTTGATGTTAACATTTACCAATGGATTTGGGGTTTTCATTTCACTTCATCCATTGTGGATTTATCTCACATTGTTAACAGCCACGTATGATCACTGTTTAGATTTATTATCACATTAGCTGATTTCAAACTTGTAATGTCTTCAATTTATTTTTGCTCTAATCAGCTGTAAGACTTTTCTTTAAACAACTTTGTAGTCCTCAACTACTAAAACAGCTTCAAATAAAATCAGCGGTGTATACACAGAATAAATGCTTAAATTCTCCCTCAGCTTCTTTACCCATTTTTCATAGAAGCCCTTAACAACTTCTTAAACAGATCAGGGTAATTGAATTTTGTGTCATTATGAGCTTAAGAATGAAATTTCTAATGTGTTATAGACAAATTTCCTTTAATGCTGTAAATTGTTCATTCTTGTATCAGTGAAAAATCTTTTAAATTTATAAAAATTGAACAAACATAATACACAAACAAAGGCCTGCAAGATAGTTCAGTGGGCTAAGCACCTGCTTAGGAAAGTGTATGGAACATGTTTGATCCTTGTTATCACATGCAGCACTAGCCCAACCCCTGGGCTCACTGAGCTGACCACTGAGACTGGTAGGTAATCCCAGTACTGGAGAGGCTGAAAACAGGAGGGCCACTAGGAGCCCAAGCTGCTTAGCAAGATCCTGTAAGAATTTTTTTTTTTTTTTTAAGAAACAAACCCAAGGGTGCCAAATTTCTCATAATTTGGTATAAGTAAATTCCTATAACTCAGTACACGTTAATAGCTTTCTTGTTTTCTGGTAAGCATGATATTTTATGTTTACTTATACATTTTATGCTTCACATAGAGAATAAATCCTACATTATTAGATGGGAAATAGTGTTTGGTCAATGTACTATTGTTTCCCCTGCCAGGTACTGGGAATTGAATTCAGGACCCTGCACTTGCCAGATAGGCACTTACTCTAATGAGATATCTCTCCAGCCCAAATGTATCAGTTTTTAAACTCAAGTGATTGCACTACCATTAATTGTTATCTTTGGAGACTATTTCAAAAGGTAAAGGCAGGACACAATTTTATTTTTATAAGACAAAATACATTACTTTGTAGTTCTGATTCACCTTCAAGATCAATAATATTATCTTGCCTATCAATTTATTTCTTTTTAATGCAATGAAAAATTAAATAGGAAAGAGCCTTTATATAGCAATACAGTTCCTTTATTTCAATATTATGTGTGTGCACATATAAGAAATGGCATTAATACTAAAATACTAGTTATAGTTTTATAATTAATATCTAGTTATTAGTAAATTTAAAGTTCATGTTAGTACTAATTACATTTTTGGTTTATATGCAGTTCTTTTTGCTGTTACAATATATCTCATAAATCTCTGAAATCCCATTGTCCAATAATGCTTTTAAGCCAGACAATTTATATATGAGTAGAATTATTTTCTTTACTTTGATTTTATTTTTATATAACCACTAACAATCTGTTTAAGTTTGATGTTTTTCTTTTCTCCCTTATTTAGTTTTATGTCCATGAGGTCATTCATATATTTCGAAGGAAAATTGATCAAACTTTCCACCTTATTTCACTTCTTTATCCTTCCATCTCTTCTCCCATTGTTAACTATTTATTAGACTGTTTGAATACATCTATATTTATAGCTCGTCAACTAAATACAGTTGAAGAAGACATTTCTAATTTAGAAAAGAAATATGAAAAAATTATTCAAATATGTCACACCCATAATAAATATAAAAAGCAAAGAAAGTTTGAAGACTGAAAAATAGTGAGCTTAGAATCTATTCAAGACACTGGATTATAAAACCAACATAAACATAAAGGAAATAAAGGATAAGATAGAAAGTCAAAAGCAGAAATTCGCAAAGCAAAATACAGAGAAGTAGAGAGAAAACTGATGAAACCAATGCTGTATAAAATAACAAAGCACAGGCCAGGTGTGCTAGTGCACACCTGTAATCCCAGCACTCCAGAGGCTGAGGCAGGAGGATCGGTGCGAGTTCGAGACCAGCCTGGGCTACAAAAGTGAGCTCAAGGCCAGCCAGAACTGCATAGTGAGACCCTCTCTTAAAAAGTCAAAAAGAAAAAGAAAAAAAGCACAATTAATACTTCTCGGAAAACAAAGAAAATCAGCAAATGATTTGAAGGGCAGAGGGAGTTAAATAGAGAAGAACTAAATTTATGGTACTTCTGGAAGATGACTCAGAAACAAAATCTAAATGAAGTGCAAATTCTACTTGAATAATGCATGAAACTTTGTTCATTTTATTATTTACCTAGCAAGGTAAAATCAATGTGGAAAAATGAGTAAAAATATTTGAATTTTTTCTCCACTGACAATTTTCTTTTCTTAATGTTTATTTATCTATTTATTTATTTACTTGATGCAGGGTCTTGCCACACAATTCAGACTCATAGTGATCCTCCTGTCTAAGCCTCCCCACTTCCTGTTTTAGCAGCCAGCACAGCACACCCATGGTGCTGAGCCAGCTCAGCATGTGGTACCGGGGATTGAACTTGGGCTCTTGTGCTTGCCAGGCAGGCATTTAAATTGTTAAGCTATTTCCCCAGCCCTCTGATAATTTTCTGTACATCTAGAACTACTTGAAAAATGCATTTAAAGGTTACTGATTGTAAAAAAACAAAAAACAAAGATATCCCCTGTCATAATGTTATCACGGAGATCCCCAAGACAACCTCTTTGCTCTTGGTTGCTCATGTTCAGTCAGTTCAAAGCCTTTAAGAGACAACACTGGGCTCATACACCCCTTCAGTGAGGAAGGAATTCAGCCTTCGTGCTCCCTCTGACTCAAGGGGTGCCTGGGAAGCCAACCTGTTGGTTTGCTCTGCAGATTTCAGACTTGCCAGCCTTCCATTTTTAAGCCCATTCCAGCTCCACTCATTCTATCTCTTTCTCTCTTTTCTCACCCCTACCGGGTCATTTGCACTTTCAACTAGTCTGCTACTTAGAAAACTTGAGAAATGTAATTCTGTATGTGTCCGAGAGCACATTTCCAAGGACCATTAGTTGGAGGGTCCCCAGGCTAAGTGAGGAAGATCTGCACTGAATGCTACCCAGGGCTCTGAGTGGAATGAAGAAGCTGAAAAGAGAAGACCACATTCACACCTGCTTGACCCTATTCAAGTGGGTGTGTCATTTCTACTACTGTTACCCATCAACATCAGACTCCGGGTTACTCAGGTGTTCAACCCAGACTTGAAGAACAGTGGACTCCAGAGAGCTCTCAAGGCTCTGGTCTCAGGTAAAGCTGCATCATTAGTTTCTTGCTTGCTTGCTCTTAGGTATCTGGGCTCCTGAACAGAGAAACTATCCATTTCTTTAGCTCTCCAGCCTGCAGGTGACTATTGTGAAACTATACTCCAGCCATGTAAGCTAATATAGTAAAATAGCCTTGGAATGAGATATATTCTATCAACTCCACTGTTCTGGAAAACTTGAATACCTTCATTCTACCTCCTCTTCTGTCTCTCAGTATCTGTGTCTATGTCTGTTTTGTGCATTCTCCTCTCTCTCTCTCTCTCTCTCTCTCTCCCTCCCTCCCTCACACACACACACACACATACACCACTATACATAGCATGTATGTGTATGTATGTATGATTGTAACATTTTAAAATTTGCTTCCAACTTTATCCTGTGCAGATATCATAGTTTATTTTTCAAGCTTTCATAATGAGCATTTAGAAAGTTTTCAATACAATCATTTGATATACCTTAGAACTTTACCAAATAGTACTAGGAGCCCATTATTTTGCACAATAATCAGTATATTTTGAATCAATTCCTAGAATTCAGAGTACTGAGTGGTATAATTTTTTTCAAGGTATTTGCGAAGTGCTCTGAAAATCACTTCAGTGAGTGACCTTCACAAACTTCAGATTGGGCACAATTTATCCTTCAAATTGTTCCTTGAAACTGAAAGAGAAACCATTTTATTTATTTTAAATGCACCACTGCATATATTAAGGCTTCATTCAGCCTTAGAAATGTCAAAACACTAAATCAAAGATCAACTGTATCTAGAAGAGCAGTGGTGAAAAGAGAATAGTTTGAAGTACAAGCTGGGTGCATGGAGAACTGGTGAAGTGAGAGCTTCAGTTCAACTGCAGGAGGCAGTGCGCTCATGTGAAAAGAAGCCACGCTTTTAACCAAAGCAGGTGGAGGAAAGTTAAGCTGAGAAAATTTAAGATAAGCAATCCAAAACAAATAAATTCATCTTTGGTTTACAATTAATGTGTAGATTCAAAATAACTCAGTTTGTGTCTAGACAAAATAATTAAAACAGAATTAGAGTTTAGATACATTATATATAGGCTTAGTCATTCACCAAGAAGACGATTAGGCCAAGAACTGTAGATATGAGTGCTGTTACCCCTTGAAGCACTCATGACTTTGAATTGAAAGAAGAAAAAGGAAAGTACACATATCTTTGGGAAACTGCAGGCTTGGGGATGTTTTAGCTTCCCCTTACTGAGATAAAATACCTGAAATAATCAATTTATGAAGAGGAAAGCCATATTTTGGCTCATAGTTTCAGAGGTTTCCATGAGTGGTTGGTTGGCCCATGTGATAACCCAGTACATTCTGGCAAGAGAGTGTGGTAGAAGAGGCCAGTGTTACATCTTGGTGGCCAGAAGCAAAGAGAAAAACAGAGGCTAATGTCTTGAAATTCCCTTGATGACACACCTCCAGTGACCCATCTTTCTTCTTTTGGTCCCACCTCTAAAAGATTCCCCCACTTACCGAGAGTATGTTGGCCAACAAACATTTGCCATGTGGGCCTTTCAGGAACACTTCCAAGCATAACAGAGCAGACCAGCAAGATTAGGAAAAGTGGATCACATAGACTAGCTATAATAGGCCTTTGTCCCAGAGAATTCTTCAGGAAAGATGATTTAGCTCAGGAATATTTTCTGGCATGCATTCAGGAGAATCACTGTCTTTAAGAGTGTACTGAATGGATTTTAAGCTGTGACACTGAGGTAAATCAGGCATCTCCTGCAACAAAATCTCCTAAGAAATCACAGAGTAACAAGGTCACCAAGCTAAACCATGAGGTTAAGAAGCATATATGATTTTGTTCGGTTGTATCCACAGTGACTGAAATGTAAAAGACATTCAGTAAACATGTGATAAATGAAGAAATAATACATGAACCAATGTAAAACACACCATAAACTGGAACTTTGCTCTAAGAGTTGGACAGTTATGGAAACTTCCTGCTGAGTAATTCATAAATGTGGCATGTATTAGATGCTCCAAAAACACTGTAGGAATAATCACCCCCATATCAGCTTTTGCCTAGAATCTGATGGTTCTGGCATGAATTTATGAGCTCACTAAACTTAGTCTGACTGACTTCATTTTATGGAGGCCACTACTTAACATTCTTTGATTGTTTTTTAGTTTCCACACTGGAAATATTTTGTGGAACAAATTTTATGTTCAAAATTCATCTTCTTTACTGTAGTGTTGATACAATATGTCAACTCAGCAGCCCGGTTCCCTGTTGGTGGGAGCCCCACTCTGGGGCACAATTGAATCCTCCCTGGGGCATGACCAGGGCCTGCCTAGGATATGATTGGCTTTCTCCCTAGAGCAGGATCAAGGGCCCATCCTGGGGTATGATTGGTTCCACCCGAGGGCACAATAGGCCCATGTCAGAATGACTGAGTACAAAGAGACTTTTTAAAGGGCTGAAGAAGGAGCCAACACTTCACTTTGTCAGAGAAGCTTCAGTCTTCGCACTCAGCCTGGACTTCATCATCTGACTTGCAGCACAGACTCTTCAGCCTCCAGCTTGGATCTTTCACCATCCGTCGCAGACTCTTCAGCATCCATTACAGACACTTCCATCTTCCATCGCAGACCCATCAGCCGATGGATAGAGACTTACACAGAGTGCTGCAGTGAAGTCCAGACCACAGGACTGAATTCTTCAGTCCGGAGCATGCAGAACCCTCTGCATGCTTTCTCATCTGACTCTGTGACTGACTATTGTAAGCCAATCTTATAATTCTTTATAGATTGTGTTACGGTTTATATCTAGTTGTACCCCCAAAGCCTCATGTAGTCATGGGGCAGGATCTTCTATACATTGAGACTTGAGAGTCACTGGGATTATGCGTTTTATTACTGATGTGAGTATGAGTATCGGTCTGGTTAGGGCTGGGACTATGGGTGTGGTCTAGGGCAGATATCCTAAGGCAGAGAGCCTGATAGGAATACAAAGAGAGACAAAGAGACAGACTAGTGCTTTTGTTCTGCTGCCGTGTTTGGTCGGCTGCCTCTGTCACCATTTGGTTGCTGTTCTCCTGCCACAAACTGGATGCTCTCTGTCCTGCTCCACTCAGCCTTGGGCCAGACGAATATGGACTGAAACCTCTATGAATTGTGAGCTAAATAAACCTTTCCTTCCTTCATTTTGAGTGTCGGGTATTTGTTCCAGCAAGGAGCAAAAAGTAACTAAGACAGATTGTATCTTTCGTGTTAACATCCATTCCATATATCTGTTTTGTTCCTCTAAGTAAAACCCTGACCAGTACATTTACATAGTTTCAAGAAAAGCATCAGTTCTTGGTTTTTGGGATCTAATTTTTAACCATTTAACAGTATAATTCTCCTAGGCAGAACACCTGTTTACTTACTGACTGTTTCGCAGTGATGTCATTTTAACTCGTTGATTTCTATTTATCAAAAATATATTGGTACATGTGTTTATTTTACATTGATTTTACATACATCTTAGACTTTTGTGTTCACCTTTTTAAAGGAAATCTAACAAGTTCTCAATATTTTACTCATTTGTGTTTATTTGTGAAAAAGAAGACATTGTTTTGCACTTTAATTTATAAAAATTCTTATTGTAAGTACATTAGATTTCACTTTCACGCTTTTACAGAGCTCAGTGGTATTCTTCTACAGTACAGAATGGACACATCCAGGCCACTGAGGCATGGTGGGAGGGACATGCCAAAAGATCTGTGAGAGAAAAACTGAGAAGGGGAACAATGTTAGCATGTAAGAGCAGAAAGGTCAATGTTATGCAATATGAAGACAAAAATCTCTTTATTGTCCATTATTGGTAATACAGAAATTATACAACTTGAAAGAAGTGAAACCTTAAAAATACTGCAGTAATGAGAAGCGCTTATAATAATTCTATAGGTGAGGTTGACAGGGTTGACCAACATTTAGCAAGCTGTCTTATAATTTAAAAGGAAGGAAAAGGTACTATTCTAAAATATTTATGAATAGTCTGGAACAAACAATATGTAGCTTGTTTGGTATTTGTTCAAAACAAGGAAGTTCAAAAAGTTATTTATAATTCAGATTAGTTCTAATAGACCAAATAACTACAAAAAAACACCCACAAAAACAAAAAAAAACAGGATAGAAAAATGCCAGTCTGTATGTCAATCACCACTATATTTAGTGAGTAGACATTTTATTAAAATTATATAACCCACAGAAAAAAGGAAAGGCCAGAAACAAAGGCCAAATGGCAGCATAGTGTGTGTTATTCTGAGGCACACAATCCAGAAACAGAATTCAAAAAGACACTAGATACTACCGTTCAGATTGTAACATCGTGCTGTGCACTGAGCATTTTTAAATTTAACATGTACAAAAAATCATTCATTATGTTTAATAAAATTATAGGTTTTTTTGTTTGTTTTTGTATTTTAGGGTGTTAAGTGTCTCACTCCTAGATCAAACTCATAGTGATCCGCCTGTTTACAGCTTCCCAATATCTCGGGTCACCACACCAGTCTCAATTGCCATCTCAGCGCACCCTGGAGGCAAGGGCGGGCACTACAAGCCTGGGGATCAAACCCCAACCACCGTGCCTGCTTACAGGAGCCTTAATCTATTGAGCTATTTGGCCAGCCCTAAAATTATAGTGTTGATTTTTTTTTTTTTTTTGAACCAGAGATTGAACTCAGGCCCTTGCCAGGGAAGTGTTTATTCTATTGAGTTATCTCCCCAGCCCCTAAAATTATAGTTTTTATATTTCCTGTTATTTTACGAAATTACTTTTAAAATATTCAGTTTTGGGCTGGGGAGATAGCTCTGTGGCACAAGTGCCTTCCTGCCAAGTGCAAGGTCATGAGTTCACAGCCCAGTCCCGAATAAAAGAAAAAAATCGAAAATATTAAATTTTTGGTTACCCTATACTTAAATAATTGGACTAAAGAGCTATGCAGGTGGAATGTTATGGTGGCTACATACTACGGAGAATCAAAGTAACTGTGAAACAGATACATGCTGATAGAAATACTGTTCACTTTCCCAATGTCTTTCTAGTGTTGATTTGAATATTTGTCACTCTCTTACAGGCTGTCTCAATGTTTCCATGGCATTGCATTTTCTTATATCTCAGTGTGGCTTTCAGCAAACCTTTATTCTTTTGAAATCCCCAGCTATTCTGCATGACTTAAGCTCAAGCTTATGTAAGAAAATCCTCTTTTTTGAGAGTGTTATTTGCTGCATCAAGTCCAGAAATACAGTTAGAATGAAATGGCAGATGCGCACCTTCATTAATTTCACTTGGCCTGTGCATGTATTTTGCTTGTGTGGGGGTCACCTCACAGAATAACCTTCAGTTTCTGACTTTTAAGCCATTTTCTCTTCTCTGCAAGAATGGGTGCTTTGTGCCATTAATACAAAACTTCTTTGACAAGTTAAAACTTATAAAACTATCTTCAGTTACCTGCCCCAAAATATCTAGGTCTTGAGTTCTTCTCATTCTCTTATGGTTCTTTGAACATGCTGAGTCGTTGTCTTGGGATGTGTGGATTAAAATCAAAGCACACACTTAAGAATCAGGTACACCCAAGTGGTTCATTCATCATTTCTGTCTCTCTTGTTTTCGTATTTTTTTTCTAGTATTCCTGTCAGCTTTTTGGCTTTTCCTCATTTTCAACATTGCCACTAGTGCACTTCAGCACTTGTTCCAGCCTCTCTATTTTTTTCAACGCAAGCTATATTCTTGGAAACTTTATCCACTTCATTCTTTTACAGTGATTACATGCCAGTGACAAGCAAATGTTCCCCTCAAGCCTGGCTTGCTTCTACAACCTCCTGACTTATAATTATGTATACCCAGATGCTGCAAAAGTTTCCACACTGAATTTACAATATCCACCTACCAAGCATGTTCCTCTTCCAGCATGTCTTATCTCATGAATGATAGCAGTGCTTCAGCAAGTCAGAAGTCCAAGAGTCAACCTTGTAAATTTACACTTCCTTCCTCTAATCTCACACCCACTTACCTGAAAGGCCTACGTTTTTGTGACATAATCTAAACATCCCTCGAATTTGTCAATTGTTTACACTTTGTTTTTAGGGTGCCATGCCAAGCTGTGATTATCTTCTGCCAGGATGGTAACTGTTCTAACCATGAGCAGTGTATTTCAGTCTAAAACCTGCACTGAAGCTGAAGGCTTTGCTAGCACATACTGTTTTTAAGACTCATCTTCAGAATGCATTGTTTGAAATGAAATTTCTTCTTCTTCTTCTTCTTCTTCTTCTTCTTCTTCTTCTTCTTCTTCTTCTTCTTCTTCTTCTTCTTCTTCTTCTTCTTCTTCTTCTCTTTTTGGCAAGGAGGAAGGGTCTACTAGTTGTTCAGGGTCTCACTACTAGATCAAACTCATAGGGATCTGCCTGTTTACATCCTCCCAAGAGCTGGGATTACAGGCGTGTACCACCATGTCCAATCTCAATTGCCATCTCAACATGCTCTGAAGGCATGTAATGAAATTTCAATTGATTTCTTTTTTATAATTTTAAGGTTAATACTAGGGCATATTCTGGCTCTTGCTCCTTTCTCCACCGCTGCCTTCTTTTCATCATGGTTTTGTACCATTGTTTGTTAGAGTTCAGCTTTTATATTTGTCTCTCTTGCATCTGCCATTACACCCTTGCACATTCTTTCCTTTTTTATTTGTATTTTTTGGTCCTGGGGCTCAAACTGAGGACCTTGCACTTGCCAGGCAAGTGCTTGTGCCACTGAGCTACATCCCTAGCCCTACTATTTCTTTTTATGTTGAAATTATTTCCATGTTTTAATGACCTAGTTAACACACTTAGTAACTCACTTCTTGCAACTGATGCAATGATTTAATGTGCAAAATAATTGTACATTATTAAAAATATACAGGCTCATTTCAGTACTATTTTACATCTTGAAAAATTAAAAGCATGAATATGCACTAATGTTGAATAATTGTATAAGTTAGAACCCACACTGGAATATTATTCATACATTTAAAACATGCTTTACAAAATTGCAATGAACTTAAATTTCAATTCAATTTTATAATTTCCAATTGTGATACACAATGTCATGTTAAGACTACATAGACGTAATAGTGAAATGATGGCTTCAATAATGTTTTTGGTGAGCTCATATCGTTACTTTTTTAACAAGAACAGTAAAATCATCTTAATGAAAAAAACAAATATGATGTGATCTTATTAATTATAATCTTCATATCATCCATTAAGTCTCTAGACTTGTTGAGTATACATAACCAGTCCCTATTTCAGCCTCTTAACCCTTCCATCAATCTATAATAAACACTTTCATTTTCTATACATATTTCACCCTTCTTTGGTTTTTGCTTTGTTGTTTGGGCTTTCGCATTATTTTTAAATTTCCATGTATAAATGAGATCATGCAGCATTTGTTATGTGTGTCTGGATTATTTACTTAGCATAAATATGCTTACAAAAAGAGATGCAAAAAAATAAGAATATCCATTCAATTTTCTGTGAAGTTCTACCTCCCTTACAGTCATAAAATGTCCACTTTCGGGGCAAAGAATACAGCTCAGTGGAACAGCACCTACCTGCTAAGCATAAGTTACTGAGTTTGGTTTCTCATAACAAACTAAAAAAAAAAAAATCACGTGAAAAATATACCTCAACAAAGTCCCACAAATAAATAAACAATCCTACCATGGTGGTAAAATCATGGTAGATTTTTATTTTCTCAATTTCTCTTTTGATTTCCTCTACTTTACCCATAAGATATACTATTAGTAAGTTTTATAGGGATTAACCTAAACATTAAAAAGTTGTAAAAACTGAATTTGTCAGTGGCATACATACTGGATGGTGAAGGACATTGCAGGATGTACAATTTGTGGCTGGGTGGAAGGGATTAGCTGTTACCCTGTTTTCCAGCCATGAGACATTTCGATGAGAACATTAGGAGACATTCTCTTGAGCCATTCTGAGCACTTGAAAATAACTGTCCATAGAAGTACAGCAAATCCAGTCAAATCTGAGAAGTGTCACTTGGCTATTTTGTTTTGGGGTAAAATCTACCAAAACATTAGCTGCTCTTACAGCTTTTTCCAATCAGATACAAATATTTCTTTCTTTAAAATTGGATTAAACCCAACTAGGGCTATGTGGTATGTTGTCCTGTGGTCTGAATAGGGTTTATAAAATTATGAATAGGGATCCTCAATTCATATTAAAAGCATAAATTTGTCATAAAGTTATGACACAGATATTTGAATGGAGGCTAGTAGTTAAAATACAGACCTGACAAGTGCTTGTCAAAGACTGAACCAAGATGGGTCCTACATAGACAGGCATGGTGGTGCACGCCTGTAATCCCAGCACTCGGGAGGCTGGGGCAGGAGGATCGGGTGAGTTCAATACCAGCCTGAGCTACAAAAGCGAGTTCAAGGCCAGCCTGAACTGCATAGCGAGACCCGTCTCAAAAAGACAAAAGAAAGAAAGAAAAAAAGAAAGAAAGTGTTGAGGGCCTCAGCATGAGCCGCTCCCCAAAGATGGCGCCAGCTTCCTGCTTCTGGGTCGTCCTGCGGCGAAAAACAACTTAGCTGTAATCTGCTTTTGCCTGGCAACCGATGTAGTAACCAATCAGATTTGACTGTGCGAGCGATGGTGATTGGTGGGCGAAGTGCTATATATGAGGGAAGCGCGGGCTGGAGGAGGAGAAGAGGCAGAGATGTAAAGGGTGGAGGATCTTGTTAGATCCTGGCTGCTGTAC
>PVJA010004973.1:0-33384 GCA_004027025.1 Myocastor coypus | reverse complement strand
GAAAGAAAGAAAGATGGGTCCTACATATTAACTGCTGAGAAGGCGACTTGTGGTTTTACTCATCTACATGGTCAAAGAGAAACAAGGGGAATTCTGAGCCCTGTGCCTACTATAAACTTCGAAACAGACATTTTGTATGTTTAAATCTCTACCGTATTGTATGTCCATGTTCATTGAGGAGTTGGTATAAATCTTAGAAAGGTTGTGTGTGAAATAGCAGCAGACAAAAGTACTTACTCATCACAATTTTTATCAAAAGAGTTTCCCTTAATGCAAACATCATCAGAGTTTACAACTGGGTTTAGTAGTTGCATGGCAAATATCAGCAGACAATAAGTGCTTATTCATCATATTTTTCATTAAAAGATTTTGCCTTTATCCAAACATCACTAGTACTTAAGACTGGATTTAATTAGAAATAATACTAGTGTGGTACTCATTAGATAGAACCTCAAACCACCCCTGAGTCATCAATAATTGCCAACATATTTGCTACACTGTGACAGAAATTGAGTCTTGAATGTATGGAGAAGTGTCTGAAGATATACAGTAGGTCTAGACTTCCAGTTATTGAAGACCTGTTATTTGGTTAAGCACCACAACAAGAGACACTTACATCCATTCTTCTCCCGGATGTCTTTCATTCTCTACCATTCATCATTACTAGGCAGGATAACTTTAAATGAAGCAGTGCTTGACATCATGACCAAAACTACTTGGAGTAAGAAGTTTCCAAACCTAGTGTTATGTATTTCATAAAATTTTGTTAAGAATTATTTCTACAAAACTCCATGAGCTTCTTTCATTTCTCTTTGGTTCTAGTACCAGGAGTAGATGTATTTCTCCTACTCAGTAGGTTTTGAACTTGTAGACATGCTGAAATATTTCCTTATTTTTCTTCCTTTTTTGACATTATGAAATAGTACTGTAGTGTAGGAGACTGGCAGAAACTTGCTAAGCATTTGGTGCATTGACAGCTCTGCTGTGTATACATAGTCATGCGCTGTCTAATGGTATTTCAGTCGGTGACAAACTGTGCACCCAACAGTGATCCCATAAGTTTATATTGCCTAATAACATTGTAGCTATCATAGGTTGTGTAGATATACTTTATAATGTTTGTACATTCATGAAATCATCTAACAATAGCATTTCTCAGCATATCCTCAACCTTAAGTGACACATAACTACACTTGATTGCTCTATACCTAATATACTTTGCTTTTTCCATGTTCTATTTTGTAATCTATTGGATATTTGAGTTCATCTAATTTTTCTCTTTTGAATTTATTTCTTTATTTAAATTTCACTTTTCTTTTCTGTTTTTTTACCATCTGAAATCATTTTCGGAGAATGTAGTATAAAAAGAATAAAAAAGAATAAAATAAGAAATTAAGGAAACATGTAATGAAATAAAAATGTGAAATTATTCAATAAATGGACACATGAATAAACAAAAACAGTGCATTTCTGTGTAGTAATCCTTTGGTTATTTAAGTGCAATAAGAAATATTTGCTGTTAAAAGTATTTTGATAGCTAAACTATAATGAGAACATTTTTACAACAATAGATCTTGAATTAGCATTATTGAAGAAAGATACACAATAAATATTTGTGGAGCCAATGGGTCATAATTTTGGGAAATGTTTGGCCAACAAGGCAATCAGTTTTTCATAAGAGTGATTAGGAAGCCTTCAGACACAGTTTTCTATTCCACAGTTGATAGGCAAGACAGCAGGCCTAGAAAATGAAAACTTGAACATTGTACTCAGTTGAGGTATCAGACCTAATGGGTATACTGTCCCTTTCCTCAAACATGAGTAAGTATGAAGGGCAGAAAGTAAGGTTGCTGTGACATTCTGCAGGATCTTTTGTTGTCTTGAAAGCCTGCATAGGTTTTGATGCTCTAACGGGGGAAAAAAAGCTAGCAGACAAGCAAGCAAATAGATACCAGATCAAAAAGATCTGTTTAAAGACAGTACATACAGAAGCCCCAGGGTATTTCAAATATTTATAATTCTCTACATATTTAATCTTTAAGAGTTCTTGAGATGCTGTGTTCAGAATCTGATGCTAACATACTCAGCTCAGTGCTGATGCTCAAAATCACTGAAGGAGCATAGGAGAGAGATAAGGGATCAAATGAGACAGAACAACATAATCAAAACTCCTAAAGCAGCTCACATTGCTCGATTCATAAGGACTGAATTGAAAGGAATTCTGGATCCCCTTCCTTTGCGTCACATAAGGTATGCTTAAGCATAGCAAGTTTGTCCTGCATGTTCATGTCATGCAGATTTGGATATCTTGGAAGATAGAACAGTGATGCTCTCAAATGAGATAAATAACCAATGGGTTACTATCACTGCAGAAAATGATTATGATATGAAATGTCAGGAATTTGAAAATCATGAATAAGATGGACTGACATGTATGTTTATCCATCAGTTGGGAGAAAGATTAACTACATAAATTATTGTAGCCAGACATCAATTAGTACATAGTTCCTACGGCTTTTTCTCCAGACAAAAAAAAAAAAAAAAAAAAAAAGAGAAAGTTAAGAAAAGCACATAATATGGACATAGTTTCTGGCTGTAGAGGGTCCATCTTAGGCAGAAAGATGAAAAAAATCATCAAAAAGATAATGAATGATTTAGGATCTCCCAATAGTATGTAGGTATGTAGTAAGTGGTATGGATGATTTGACATGACATGCTCCTCCATGCTCCATCTCATCTTCCCCAGCTCTGATTCACCGAAGGCGTACATCCCCTCTATAAAGCTTAACAAGTGTTCACCCAGAACCTGTTCAATTTTTTGGCAGACAACTCCGTTTTTGTAATACATATTACTTCACTTAAGAACATGCTTAGTCATTCCACAATGTACATCTATTTTTAAAAAAATATATTGCCTATGATAAATACGTGAAAGTTTCAATTGTCAACTAAATATTTTCAAATAAAACATTTTATTTATTTATTTATTCATTTATTTATTTATTTATTTATTTATTTATTGTCTTTTTGAGACAGGGTCTCGCTATGCAGTTCAGGCTGGCCTTGACCTCACTTCTGTAGCCCAGGCTGGTCTCGAACTCTCACTGATCCTCCTGCCTCAGCCTCCCGATTGCTGGGATTACAGGCATGCGCCACCACGCCCGGCTACAAATAAAACATTTAAAGTGGTTCTATGTCCCCTATTGATTGATGTTATACAACTTGCATTTTTCCAGTGTAGAACTACATGGGAGAATCTGATTCTCCTCCCATGCAGGAATGCTTTGAAAGTTTAAGATACTCGGAAGCCTTCACTATCTGGATTTTGAATTATTTGAATCACTTTTTGTCACATAGATCCAGGCTTGTGTACTACCCAAGTGATTCCCAAAACCTAACCGAGTGAGCCAGGTATGATTTCACTGACTCAGAATGGAGAGAGGAAGTTGTTTCTTCTTATAAGTCCATTCCATTTCTGTTCTTACTAAAGACCACATTAACACTTTGGCAACTACATCATACAGTTGACTCATACTGACGTTCAAGTCAATTAAAACCCCTGTGTCTTTTTCACATGTGTTATTGATAAATTTCTCCAAATCATTTACATGTGCAGTTACTGGTAGACTGATTGATTGATTGATTGATTGGCTTTTGAGACAGGGTCTTGCTATGCAGTTCAGGCTGGCCTTGAGCTCACTTTTGCATCTCAGACTGGGCTCAAACTCACACTGCTGCTCATGCCTCAGCCTCCCAAGTACTGGGATTACAGACATGCATCACCATGTCCAGCCAGTAGTTTTATTTTTAAATTTACATTTGTGCCTATTAAATTTCATTGCATGCTGTTTAGATCATTATTGTAGGTATTGGAACACTTCCCAGATCTCTTCTTGGTTCTGCTTCTCAGCTCCACGTCACATATAGTTTTATTTGACTATTTATGTACTCATAGAAGTTAAGATTAAAACATGGTGATTAGTCATAGGCCAGTGCCCCAATTCAAGTGATATTCTTTCAAGGTAAAATCTGTGCATTAGTTACAAGTCTTGATTTATTTTTTATGACCAGCTCAGCCTGCCCTGGGGATGGGGCTGGCACAGAATGTGGTGTCAGGGATCGAACCACAGTCCCTGTGGTTGCCTAAGGTTCTTAAGCAGGTGCTTTAGATTGCTGAACCATCTTGCTGGCCCCAAGTCTTAATATTTTCTAAGAGAAAGAGTACACTTGGACATGAAGCCTCCTGGGTTTGGGCTGCAGTGAATAACAAGAAAAAGTTCTTTGGGAAAATCCATAATAGAAAAAAGAAAAAAAAAAAAAAAAAAACAGAAACTATGCCATGAAGACATAAATATACAGACATCTATAGTTTAACAGAGTACAATCTAACATTAGTTCATGTTAGAGGTCAGGCCATACCTGTTTCAAAAATGGCAATCAGCAACAATTTTAAGGGTTTTGACCTAATTCGGCCAATTAGGGTTGACGGATTCCATCCACTGGTGGAAAACTGGGTCAAATAAACAGAGAGATTATAAGAAACTGGTAGAGCAGGAGGCTATGTGTAATCAGTGGAAGCATCTCCAAAATACACAGCATTAACCTCTAGGGTTTTGGCTCCTGGAATGCAGCACAATGCCAGCTGCCTTTGGCAGATGTTACTGAATATCATGTGTGTCCTTAGGGAGGAGCTGGCTTGGATCCATAATTGGGATCCAGGAGATCGCCATGTAAGTAGGTGGGACAGTCGCTGAAAAGACAGTTCAATCAGGAGCATGTACTCTAAGCTCAAAGTATACTTTCACCTATGTTCTCATCAAGTTTTAAAAAAAAGCTATGAACAACCTAGCAAAATTCATATAAAATGCATTTGAATTGTCATAGTTCAGATCAACACATAGGTATTACATTGAGGGATAAAAGAAGATTGGATTTGCCTTACTTTTTACTGAACTTTGTTTTGCACTGGCCTGAATGATTAAGGGAATAGATTAAAAGTACGTGAAAGAAATATTTTCAAAAGCCTCAAACAGCCAAAGTTTTACCAGTCACTGATGGATAATAGTAACCTCCCATAAATGAAACTTCAGTGATTTCCTGTAGGATTCTTTTCAGCAACATTTTATTAGCTATGATTATTCTATTACTTTATATACCTGAAAAATTATGATTGATTTCTTTAAGAAGCTTCTCAGTTTGAACTTTCCGTGCATCTACTTTGACCTCCTTAACTTCATTTCCAATAGGTGATGCCTGCTATGTTGAAAGCATCTTGCTTTCTTTCATTTTGCACACTAAAGACAGGGAAGGTGTTCACACAACCCCCCCCCATGGTCCCAGCACAGAAATGGTGTGACAAGATGAAAGTGACTTGGGTCATTCTCTGGTAATTTTTTCTCATGTTCTCTAGGATCCTGGGGTCTGTATGATAAAAGATGCAATGTGTATGACCTGTGCCCTTTACTGCTTTCTTCATGCTTAATAGCCCAGCACAGATTAATATTTAATATTTAAAATGTACTGGGGAGTAATTCATAAGATGAAAGGAGGCACTGTTCAAATGCTCAGTTGTGTTGAGGAGGGAAAAGAGGTTAGCAGGCAAGCACACCCTGGCTGCAAAAAATTATGCTGGTGCCTGGGTACAGGCATTTCCTCCCACGGTGGCTTCATTGTCTTTTCTACCACATAAGCAGAGTTGTACCAATTCCACTCCAGTGTCACCCCGAATTTGCACCTGCCTATACTCCTCTAAAATTAAAATGAAATTGAGAACCAGGGCACCAATAGCCCTCTGTTGCACCTTAGGCACTTGGCGCTCCATGTACCGTTGCAGAAAGTTCCTGCTATTGCACTACAAAGGCACATGCATTAGTGAAGATTTTGCGTGCTTTAAAGTCATGCATCCTCCAGACTTGCTTGCTGTTTGGTCTGCTGGAGAAAAGGCCTCTCTTATGGGGTTGCCTTTCTCTCTCAGAATTCTTGATGTAGCCTAGGCTGATGGTTTGTCAGGCCAGATTTGCTGGTTGATAATTCAACTGAGTACCTGGATCAGAGGAAGGTGGAGACATTCAGGAAGGGCCACACTCCCTAGGAAATGTAACTGCAAATGTGAGTTTTGGCATCCAGAAGAAAAGGCAGCTTTGGACAAGCAAGTTTCTTTACTCCAGGCCTGACGGATCTATCTCTCTCCTCTCTGCAGTGTTTGGAAATTTCACTCATGCCTAACAGGAAGCAGCATGGGGAACAGTGGAGGCATGGCTCTGCCTTCCCCCAGAGGCTTTCATGTGCTCCCCATCCCTCTGAGCAGCAGCAGAAGAGAAAACCATTAGCAGACTTCCCCACAAGTGTTATGGGCCGCAGCAGCCCTATTATCTGTAATTCCCATTCACTCCATGCCATTGCTCAGGGAGACAGCCAAATGGAACAACCCACTTCATCGTGCCCACTCATTTGACTTATTACCAAGATGCTAATTATGGTGGGAGGGAGAAAGGCTGATGAGGGGGCTGCAAAGAATGCAATTTGTTGGCAATGGAGTGATAGCTCCGACACCTCTTGCAGACGTGCTGCAAGGACTGAGAGGTGGAGGAGAAGGTACTGTAACTTGCAATTGAGGCTGAACTTTTAGTGAGTCTATTTGCAATCCTGTTCTGGAGAAAAACTTCTATAACCAGGCCATTCATCCACTTATCCTTATGAAACAACTGCCCATAGCAAGGCCCAAAAGGGGCCCTTTTAATAAGGAGAGAGCTTGCTTGTGGATACTTTTTGAAGACAGTTCCGTTTACCTATGTGTTTTTGTTTTTGACTAGCGTAATGGTGTCTCCTTGAAGAGAGTTAAAGTTGTGCTGAATTTAGCCAAGTTAGAGTTGAGCCTTGTCTAGCATCAAGGGAAAGGATTCAAGATGAGAAACTTCCTTTATAGGGTCATTCAGAAATATTTGCTGAGGATCGTTTATGACTCCAGGAGTATTCTAGTTGTTCAGGACAGAGGAATGAATCAAACAGACACTGCTTGGTTTATAGTTTTTTAGTTGGCCAGAACATACATGTGCATACATAAATAACTTCAAATGGTAGCAAAAAAATGTGGTCCTGACTAAGAATTGGGGTGGGGGTTGTCTGGGGTGCACCCCAGTGATAGAGCACTTGTTTAGCATGTTCAAGATCATGGGCTGAATGCAGAGCCCTGCCAAAATAAGTAAACAAACAAAAAAAGAAGGGAGGATCATTTACATTGTAATTGCGAGCACCTTGAATAGATTCTTTTTCCCTAGGAACTAGTTAGAGAAGGCTCTGGAGAAAGTTGGCAGAAGGCAAAACAAGAAACAGATTCTATGGCAGAAAGTGATAGAATTCTGAATAATAGAAGCTGGACCACATGGACCAAGATGAGGAGGGCAGAGATGGCACAGGGTGGTAGGCAAGCAATGGGTCCCAGGTCATGAGTTATTTACATTTACATTTATTATATGTGTTATGACCTATATCCAGATTTCACCCCAAAGCCTGTTGTACACACAGGAGGGACATTTTGGATGTGGCTGAATCTAGAGTGTGTGATGTTGGGATTAAAAAGTGTGATTGCTGAATTAGTCCACGGATTGGTATGGCATACATCTGGGGATGAAGGCTATCCATTGTCCTTCGGTAGGTATTCTAGATAGAACATAAAGAGACAGAAACTGCTATAACCTCTGGCCCCTGTTCGTTGCCACTTGGTGCTTACTGCCACACTTCCATCTGCCTTTTGCCTGCCCTGTTTTCCCATACATTGCTTCTCCTCTTTGAAACCTCTATGCATCCCACTCTGCCTTGGAGCCAGCCAGCTCTAAACTAGAAACCCGTATAAACAGCGTGGCAAATCGTCCATTTGCTCCTTTGACATTGGGTGTTGGCTATTTTGCCTTAGCAATGACAAAGGTTATACCTAGAGGAATGGTGGGATCAAGTTCATACATTCAAAACAGCCCTCTAACTGCTGACTAGTGAGTGAATCAGATGCAGATAGCTGGGGAAGCAAGGGTGAGCCGGGGCATGAATTTGCACCAGGCAAAGGTACAAAGGCCACTACTCAACAGAGAACAAGTAGACTGCAAAGGAGCGTCCCGTAGGCCCTAAGAGAGGAGGCACCTGGAGCAAGGAGCTGTCCTGCACATCTACTTCATGCTGGCCCCAGGTCTGCACTCTGACAGTATGTCTATCACACTCCTGGGTTTTGGGAGCGTCAGTCTATAGTTGGAACTTGGAAACATGTAGGGGCTTGGTCGCCTCCCTTCTGCTAATCGGTAGTAAAGCAGAATTTGAACCTAGGACTCCTGTGAGAAGTCCATGTTGTTCTTCATTTTGTTACTTTTGAAAAGAAACAAGGTGACAGTTTTAAAACCCCTAAATAGTACATTCCCAATAATTGATATAATGAATATTGATGCCCTCATAGTAGTTATTGAGAGCACAGGATGTAGACATGATAATTTTTCTAATCATTATTGATAAAAATTTTTCTTTTAATTGAACTAAGGAAAGTAGTTGTATACATAGTCCAATATTCCATAATCGCAGTGGATTATTGACAGAATTGGCAATGTCAGAAACTGTTGATTTAAGACATTTACAGTTCAGCATACTAATCTAGCTTTACTCTTTATGCCTCATGGTTAAACTTTTCTGCTGGATGGTTTAGGGCAAGTTAAAGCAAGACCTGTATAACAAACCATGGAACTTTTGTATCTTCCAATGTCAAATAATTCCCCTCAGGATTTACTTTGAAACCATGTACGTGCTTTGTCAGCTGTCTGGATGGGATGCTGCCATTGCTTGACCAGTTTGCTCTCTATGAAAGCATGAGAGAATGTTTTCTGCTTAAGCACACTGTGCATCATCAATCCCTTCCTTCTGTGGCCCCATAATCTCTGTCAACAGAATATTTGAAACTACACTGAAATATAGGATTTTATAGCACAAGTTTTCTTATGTCCTGAGTCCTCACTGACCTTGAAGGGATAGGGCCAAGATATTGGCTAACCTTGTAGCCCTTCTTTTTCTCTAATTTTTTGTCTGTAAACTTCTGTTCTTAACTCTCCAGGAAAGAAGCTTAGTGATATTATTACTCTATAACATAGCTGCTTGAGCTTAACAGTACTGTCTTTCTGAATATCAAACTTCTTAGACTTAACTTGGAATCGGTATTTTTCCATCAGTCATTGATATTCTCATAAATCCCTATAAAGTGTGATTAAAAAAAACTGTTACACATTTTTACACAGAAATTTAGAAATCTAAGCATATACACAATTGTAGCTGGTCAATCCTATGACATTTTTCCTCGTCTCTTATTCTTTTTTGTTTTCTTATAAACCAACCATTTACTTGAGAGAGAATATAGTAATAACTGAAATTACAGTAGAAGCAGCACACAAACAGGAACCTCAGGAAAAAAAGCAGGGGTAGCAATCCTGTTTGTCCATATTGTCCTCGTCGCATCACTCACACTGCCTCTCACTTGGGGAGCACAGGTTGCTGCACAAGATCTGTTACTGGGATGTGTCTCGAGCACAGACTTCAGTATTGGTTACTGTTCTCCTTCTCAAACTTGGAATAGTTTAGAATAGCAAAGAGAAGACACAAAGAGGTGTTTGAATGTATGAATGATAGAATAAACAAATGGTACAGTAGCCATGGAAAAGTTGGTTAGAGATGTTATCTCTTAGGCAAATGACCTGACTAAATTCATGCATAAAGGCCATCAGGGACCAGCCACCCTAGCACTTACGTCTCCTGATCCCCAGTCCACTGACAGTGCACAGCTGAAGGATTTGAGTAAAACTCTGAGAGATGATTCAACAGACCCCTGCATCCTCATGAGAAAAAAAAAAATAAAAAATGACAGTTTCTACTTTCCAGTGGTGTAGTAAGGATCAGATGAATTAATAACTTACTTAGTGCCTAAAATTGAGCACTAGACAAACAAAAGTCTTGGTGAGCTTATTAAAATCAGGTTTATCAGTGAGCATCTGACTATGAACCCTGACTCTAGACCATCTATGCAGAAGAGAAGAGAATTTATTCAGATTTCTGAATTCACTCAGATTGGACACATCTGTGGGAAATGTATCTTGGATATGATCTTTGAAAAAACTAGGATCATTTATTAATCCATAGAACTTCATTCTACATTTCTTAATTCAGCAAACATTTTAAATGATCATACAATTTAATCAATATTTTGGTCAATTCCTTGGGGACACAGCGTAGAATGGAGAATACATAGCCTAGAATTAAGGATTTTTTTTTCACATTATGTATTTGATACAGGGCCTCACTATGCAGTTCAGCCTCATAGTGATCCTCATGTTTATAGCCTCCCAAGTGCTAGGTTTACAGGCATATGCCACCACGCCAGGATGCAGCGCACCCCTCGAGCAGGGCCAGTACCTCATGTGAGACCAGTGTTCTATCCCTGGTCTCTACACTTGACAAAGCAGGCGTGTAGTCCACTGAGCTATCTCTGGTCCTAGAATCAATTCCAAAGGCAACACATACACAATTTTTTGATATTGCAGAATACTGTAAAAGTTATGGAAAACAAAATAAAGGAAAGAAAATGAGACAAAAGTGACTAATCAGGGAAAATCTTCCTCTGCTGATGCTTAAATGTCCAAACGAGGTGATCATTGCCCAAAGTCTAGGTTGTCAAATAGGAAGCAGTATAGGCGGTCCCATAGCCCCTGCTAAGGATAAATGCTGATAACTGGTATCCTCACTATCCCTTCTCATGTGAACATCTCTCCAGGTTTATTATTAGTTCTATAGTTAAAGGACTAGGTCTTCTTGGATTCACTCTTAACTCTGTTATCAGTTAAATTTTTGCTGGTATACAACCTTTATGTCATGTAGGATTCCTCTTATACCTAAAATTTGAGTGGTATTGGCTTGGAATTGCATTTACACACTGTATTGTAATTGGTTTTCTTTTTTTTATTATTTTTAGGACACGATCTATAAAGTCTAGAGTGTCTCACTACGTAGATCAGGCTCATAGTGATCCGCTTATGTTCAGCCTCCCACGACCTGGGATTACAGGCATGTACTACCATGCCCAGTCTCAGTTGCTGTCTCAGAGCACCCAGGGGGCAGGGCCACCATGGAAGGTCTGGGATCGAACCCCTGGCCCCTGTGTTGGCCTAAGCAGGTACTTTAACTGCTGAGCTATTTGGCCAGCCCTCTCTGTTGTAATTTAAAGCCCATCCATAGTATGGTTTTGTTCATATTTCTGGAAGACATATGTTGGGCCTTGCTTGCTTGTGAAGTCGTGATTTCTTCAGTATGTCATATTGTTTTGGACAAGAACGTTGAGCCCTTACTAATTCCCCCAAACAACATCTAGCTAAACTAGGAAAACATGCAAGATTCTGGAAGACTTTATGAAAAAAGTTGATGAAGGAGTTTGGAGGCACGGAGAGGATGAATTTGCCTCAGATCAAGAACGAAAACGAATTGAATTTTAGTCTTTCTCCAAAAGTCCTGTCTTTTCTCTCTGGCACTTGGAGTTCTTCTGTTGCTGACCCTTTGCCTGTGAGGTCTGTTGTCTGCAGCCACTCATCCCTCCCTCTTCTTCTTTATTCTTCTACACCTTCACCAGATCCTTAAGCAGACTTACTCTCTGCACCTTGCTTAGTAGCTTAACTTCCTCTCTCAGAGGCTTGTCCGGTCTGCCGTATCAGCTCCTGCCCTACACTCAGTGCTGCTCAGGATATTGTTCCAACAAAGGTGATTTGTCTTCCCAGTAGGAATCCAGGTGTCAACGATTAATGTACTTGCTAGATCTCAGTGGCTTGAAGTTTCTCAGGAATTGTTACAGTGACCCTCTCAAGTCTAGCTTCGTGTTTCAGACCCTCTCTGTTTTAGCCATAATGAACACTTCATAGCCAGTGCTCACTGGGACTCCTGGGTCTTTGTGTATTTTGTACCAAGACCTGGTAATATCAATATCCACTTTGCCTAAATAAAATCCACTTCATTTCTAAAGCACATCTGAAGTGTCCTCCTTTAAGTCTTCCCCCACCCCCAATCACTGAATAGTCATTCCTTCTGAAAAAGCTGCAGCGCTCCTGTCAAGAAAGTGAAATATTAACTTGTACAGCTGGCTTTATCATTCATATTTTAACAGTCTGGTCATTGTGTTTTCATTTCTGCATTCTCATCCAAAGACACTATGTATAATCCGTGCATTGCATTAACTAGCAGGTGAATGAGAATGAGACAGTGAACTAACAAGGGAATGAATGGTGTTGTCAGCGTCTCTACCTCTCACTGTTTCTGTAGTAATGAAACCTCTATTAGAAAAAGAAATTAAAAGGAGGGCCCAAGGCATACAACATAATCTTTGTTTTTCTTGTCTCTCTCTTTTTAAAAATTGCCACAGCTTTGACAGCAACTGGATTGGTTGGTTGCAAACACTGTGATGTGTTTTGGCCCTTGAATCCTATACATTATGGCATATGCAAAGAAGTCATAATTTCAAAATGATAATTTGAATGGAAACAGATGGTATTTCAGCAGTGGCGCACATAGAGCTTTGCATGATGCAGGTCATACCCACCCCCCACCCCTGCCATGGGAAAATATTACAGTTGCCATGTTTCCTTCCCCACCTCCCTATCCACACCCCTCTGGCCATATGTCCCATAATGGGGGCACTTAAAATATCATAGAATTGGCCTGCCCTCATGATATTTAAAATATGAGATATGACAATATCTAAAACATATTTCAAACACATGGCAGACTAGGAGGAGGAAAGAAAGTCATGGAAGAAAGTTCACACTAAGTTATTTTGGGGGAAGGTCGGCTAGAAGGGAGGGGGGATCATGTTAGGAATCTCAGATAACAGCAAAACTGGCTGCTCCAGCATAATGCAGGAAAGATGGTGTTTGACAAATGTGTGATTGGTGTTTTTGGGAAACAGACTATCAGTTGGAAAATATATATTTTAATTTATGGAAGCAAAAAGCCTGGGCCACCCAACGACTTTGGCTATCTGCTCTCTAGTCTGGAGAGCATACAATAAAAGGTCACCCATCTGCTTTCCTGGGTGGGATTCTGCTTTGCTAGGATCATTTGCCTCTGGGCTAGCCTCAGGGGAATCTTGACTGGGTTTTGCTCTGTTGGCAGCAGGTGAAATATCAAATAGGAAAATGATTAATAATAAATGGACTCATTTTTCATGTTTTGATGGATAAAAATGTTAATAGAGTTAAAGTTTGTGTTCCTTGTTCCAAAGAGCAAGACTGATCATTTTGAGATTGGACCTGCCAGTCTCCAGAGGCCTTGGTTTTTCTCTATACTAAAAATGTAGAGAAGAACTGATTGTATTGTAGGGTTTAAATACCTTGGCTTCTGTTAGTTTATAAGCATTTATAAGTTTAGTCGTGGCTTGAATTGCCACTTCTCCTTAGGTTGAGCTTGACACTTATATGCCAGTGCTGATCTCCTTTCACCCTGCCTGCCTGCTTTTTGAAAAGGGTTATCCTGCTCACATCATATACAGAGGTATGAATACCCCAGGGATATACATGAATCTACAGTGGACACAGATATTAAGCAGAAAGCAAGTGGGCACCGTCTAGAAATAAAATGTTAAGCTATAAGGAGTTGGCGATACTTTCAGCAAGCCTTTCTGTCTACAGCCTCTGACCACTGGGACTGCCATCTCATTCTCCCTTCCCATCACTTCCTCTTGGGGATACAATGGAAGGATGTAGGAAAAGCATCTTTCTACCAAGTCCGTTTGTGGGTTTGACAGTCTTTAAAAAAGTAATTGGAAAAGCAAGTAACTTTTCACTTTTCATCTCATGATCCTACTTGGAGATAGCTACAGAGGTCATGAGATGCTCCCTGTGTTCAAGCAACTGACATTCATTAAGAGTTGGAATTTTGTAATCAGAGTTCGGATCCCACATAGAACTACACTGGTGTCTCTTGGAGAGCCTAATGGTTTGAAGAATTGGTGCTGGCTACTGACCCAAAGGGATGAGCTCCTGTATATTCAATATGATATGTTGCAATTAGTCATGATGACTGATTTTAACGGTAGACAGATGGGGTAAGGTGTATATATAGCTCTTCTGTAACTCTACTAATGTTTCTCAGTTGGAAATTAGTTGTGAAAATTAGCTGGGAATGATGATTAACCAGCTGTTGGATTCCAGAACCTATATGCAGGTGTTCTCTTTGCCTCTATAGTGAAAATTCTTCTCAGCATCTTATTTATGCTGTGACAGCACAACCAATCCAGTCAACCAGATTCAAAGCCTACTTTTCAAAAACTTGTCTTCTGCATTAATTTTTATTCTTCCTAATCCCACAGCCTACATATCCTGCCTAATTCGTGGTTCCACTTCAGACTATAGGTTGGCAACTTCCAAATTTCCTTCTCACCTGTTTTGCCCTTTTATGTCAGAATAATGTCCAGAATTACCACTCTGATTGTGACACTTTTATGATCATCAATAGCTTCTTTCAAAAATTCTTCATCTCACATGAAGTTTAAGCTCCTCTGCTTTGAAGTGACAGTCTCTGGAATGTGGTCTTCTTTCCACAACTCAATTAGAACAGATAGCTCCAATTTCTGTCCTCTAAAATTCTCACCATAATTTGTTACCTGCCATTTCATTCACTCTTCTCAGGACACTATTTTCTATTGGTCTCACTAACCAGGTTTCTGTTGGTCTCCAGAGATGGAAGTAACCACCCAGAGCTTTTGCAGATTCATCCGAGCTAGCAGCTGCCTGGCTTTCTCTGGAAGTTTGCAGAGCTGTAGAATTAATCACCACATGGTGCCATGAGTTAGAAACATTTGGTCAATTTCTTTTGTGTCCTTCAACAATATTAAAAACACTAGGGAGTTTTCACTTTGAGAGATATCATGTTCCTTGGATTGTTAGGAATATGGTCAGTTCTCAATAAATATTTACTGAATAAATACATGTATTTGAATCTCCTAAGGAAGAAAATGCAACATAAATCGCTAAATTGAATACTTCAACCCACTCCTGTTCTGTATTTCACTCATTCTATAGTTTCATTAATTTTTAGTCAACCTCCACCAAAGATATTACATGAAAATTTCTAGAAACATACAATATGTGAGTCTTAAAATGCCCACTGAGTAGTGTGAGAAAATCATGTGCCAGGACCTGAGGTGATAGCTCAGGAGAATAAGTGCTTGCCTGGCAGTGGCAAGGGCCTGAGTTCAATCACCAGTTCCAAAGAAGAAGAAGAAGAAGAAGAAGAAGAAGAAGAAGAAGAAGAAGAAGAAGAAGAAGAAGAAGAAGAGGAAGAGGAAGAAGAAGAAGAGGAAGAGGAAGAGGAAGAGGAAGAGGAAGAGGAAGAGGAAGAGGAAGAGGAAGAGGAAGAGGAAGAAGAAGGAGGAGGAGGAGGAGGAGGAGAGAAAGAAAGAAAGAAAGAAAGAAAGAAAGAAAGAAAGAAAGAAAGAAAGAAAGAAAGAAAGAAAGATCATGTACCATACCGTTTCATCCTGCCAGGTGTTGGAATCAAGTCTTCGTTTAGGGTATCCAAATGCCTACAGCATTCACCTCATTACATTTCCTCTTATAGTAAGTATTTTATTCTCCCACCTCACTATGAAACGAGAAAGGGACATCACAGAACTATAATACATAATACATGCACACACAGACATACACATTCAACATATATATTCTCTCTCTCTCTCTCTCTCTCTCTCTATATATATATATATATATATATATATATATATGTTACATTCATATAACATTACAGTATATTGCTATAACCATTCTCATTTATTATTAGTTATTGTTAGTATTTTACTCTGCTGAGATTGCATGCATATAAGGGATAAAATATAGAGTTTGGTATTATCTACAAATCCAGTTGTCCACAGGGACTTTAGGACATACACCCCTTGGATGACAGGGGCTTAGAATATTAATATTCCAAGCAACATGTTCTCACTTACAGAATGAATTGTTTGCATTAAGTGCTTCATGGAAAAGAGATTAATTGCTCCGGTTAAATTAACCTGCATTTCTGAGAGGTAAGTCTCCAAACACAGGAAGGAAAAGAGGCATGAGCTCAGAAATTAAAATCTGAAGAAGAAATTCTACATTCTGTAGTAGATACGCTAGATTAGAACTAGGTCTGTACCCTGTTCAAATCTCATCTATCCAGAGCAGTATCATTTTCCAGAACAGCTGCAGGTTTCCACTGCCACAGTGAACAGAGGGCTGATTTCCATGAGGCATCAAATCCTTTTGCACTTTAAAATTCTACCGGCAGGTTAAAAGCACTTTGTTAGGATTGTGGAGACTGCTCGGTGGTGTAAGCACTTGCCTAGCAAGCTCAAAGTCCTGAGTTCAATCCCAGGTATCCCCAACCCCCAGAAAAGGTGGATTTTGCCAGGGAGATAGTTCAGTGGAATAAGTGCTTACCTGGCAAGTGTAAGGTCCTGAGTTTCATTCCTGGTTATTATAAAAAATTAATAAATGAAAAAGTATTTAAAAGGGTTTTGTTCTCCCATCTGATAGTGTTGTGGAAAGATGCTTACAGTACTGACCATCTCATCTCCAGTGTTGAGACGCAGCAAAATGTGGATTAAGGAAAATCATAGCTGATAAAGCAAGTTAGAAAGGTAAGTAAATATGGTAAGTCAGCATGCAGTCACAGTGTGACAGAAAGATGTTTTTACAAAATCAACTAAGTTTCATGCATTGATTCAGATTATTTTACTTATTATTTATTGATTTATTTATTTTTAAAATATTTGGTACAGGGTCCCATTACACAGCCCCCACTCATACTGATCCCCCTGTCTCAGCCTACACAGAGCTGGGATTACAGGCATGTACCATCATGCCTGGGTTCTGGGACAAAATGTCATCAAGTACCCAAGTCCTTGCGTTTGCCAGGCAGGTGTTTAACTGCAGAGCTATCTCCCCAGCCATTTTCCTCTACCTGTACCTGGCCAGGATGGCTCAAGACATTTTGTTATGTCTCCTTAGGATCCTCCTAATTTGGCCAGTTTCTCAAACATTGTTCATTTTTGATGATCTTAACAGTTACTCAGGACCTTGCAGTTACCAGGCAGGCACTTGTGCCCCTGAGCTATCTCTCCAGCCCCGAGCTTGACAGTTTTGAGGACTAGTGTGCATGTATTTTGTAGAATGTATTTTGTAGAATGCTCATCATTTGGGGTGTTCCTCTTGTTTTGGGGTCTGTGGACTTATCTTTTAGGAAGAAAGAATACAGAAGTAAAGTTCCATTTCCACCCCATCATCTTTAGCGAATCCACTGTCTCTGTGACTTACCTCTATTGGCACTGAAATTAATCACCAGGGCAAGGTGAGACTTATATGTTTCCCCAGTGCAGTTACTCTGTCTTAGTCCTTTCTATTCTGTAGCTTTAGAAGGAAATCACTGTGCAAAATCGACACTTAAAGAATGAGAACTACTCCCCCATCTTTAAAAGGGAAGTGCCTACATAAATTATTTAGACTACTTCTACATGGGAGAGGTGTCTACTGTCCACTGCTACTAATTATTTAATCCTTTGTTTATTCAACTCTTCAATCATTCATTTACATAAATATAGTTGTACTCTCAATGCTTATCTCTTGTGTTTTAGACTAATGCTGCATAATTTTGTGGCTCAACTTGTTCTCGAGTACTGGAAGCTCTTCAGCTTGTCTTCTGTACACATTTGACATCTAGCCATCCTTGTTGATTGTGTTTGTGTATTTGTATAATTATGCTTTTCAGTAGTATCTTACATCTATTGCAATAAGATGCTCCAGGTTCATCTTGTGTATTTCCAGTCTTAATCCATGATGCAGCTGTTTCTGCAAAGGAGTCTTGCCTCCTCATATTGAAGCACAGTATTTGAAATGATAGGTGAGCTTGCTGCTTCTGGATGGGCTCCCATAGCAGGCCAGAAATAGAAATGCGGCTAGTAACTAGTTACACACAGATCTATAAATATTTCATATGTAACTATCTCAAGTATACTAAAAGTATGCTCATATATATGTCCCCAACTCTGATGCAATTCAATTACATAGTTTATTCTAGCTTCAGCCATTTATCTGTAAACTACAGCAAAAGTGAGAAATTTACCCACACACCCCATCTTTTATTTACTTTAATTCCAGTTTTATACTTTTCAGGATTATTGACCCATATTTCCTTGTGAAATTATTTTGTCAATTAGAGCACACTGCTATGTCACTGTTTTATTACTGTTAGTGCTATAGGCTGCAAAAGTCTCATGGGATAACCCACCTTAGTTATTTAGGGTAAACCCCCCCACCCCCTACCAGTAAGGTTGTTCCACAGAAATGTAATAAAATTAGATCCTTCTAACACAGTCTGACTTCCATCCCAGGAAACTCAAATTCCTTAATGTCTTTAAATTTGTTTTCATTTTTCACTTTACATACATTATGATTCCCTCTCCATGTTGTATCCTTTGTACCTATTGATCAATTTACTATCGTTATTGTTATGTGTTTTATATGATGTTCTATAACACAAATCATATAATGGATCCTATGGAGAGTTGTTTCTGTGTCTGTCAATATGCATACAAAAGATAGCTTGCTTTCTGTAGCTTTTGCTGGCTCATGTTATTGATTAGTTTTCCCAGTCCAGAGATGTATCATAATTTATCCATTCACCTATTCAGGGCAACTTCACTGCTTCCAACTGTCAATCTCAATAAAGCTTCTACTCATGTATACCTATTGTGAAGATATTAGTTTTAAAGTTAATGGAGCAAATATCTAGGTACACATTTGCAAAGATGTATATAAGACTATATTTGGCTGTGTAAGAAACTGACTTCCAAAATGGCAGTGCCATTTCTACGGAACCAGCAATGCCTACATTGCAAGGTTTTGAATTTTGGCCATTCTACTCCATGTGCTGTAGGATTTTATTGTTTTAATTTACATTTCCCAGAAGATCAATCATGCTGAACTATTTTTCATGTATGTTTGGTACACGCAGTTAGATCTTTTGCCTATTTTTTTAAAAATGGGAAAATTTTATTTCCTTAACGTTGAATTTTAAGGTGTTTTTAATTTTAAATTGCAAATTTTATTTTATCTTTTGCTGTATTAGAACTAAACCTAGGACCTAGCACTAAGTTACATTGTCAGCCACCTCATTCCCGTCTCTCCCTCACTTTCTTTCTCTCTGGGTTTAGTTGAACTACTAAATTGCTATTCTTCTAGTTCTGGCTACTAGATTACATGCTGGGACTACTGGTGTGTGAAAGCATGTCCTGCTAAGAGGGATTCTGTTTCTTAGTTTTCTTTTGGATAGAAGCTACTTAAAAGATATTTATTTTATAAATATCTCTTCCTATTTGGTGCTTTTCTTTTCATTCTTTTGACTGTCTTTCTCAGCATAGCAATCAGAACTTCAATAAAGTAAAATTTACTATTTTATTTTATGAATAAAGATATTTTGGTTGATCCAGAAAATTTATCTTCAAATTCAATATCTCTTACAATTTTCTTAAAGAAATCTTATAGTTTTGTATCTTCCATTACATCTATGCTCCTGTTTTAATCAATTTTCAGTGAACTACAAGATCTGTAGGAGTTCTTCTTTTTTCACATATGAACATTTAGTTGCTGTGGCACGTATTGTTAGAAAGACTGTCCTCATTTCAGTAACTTTCTTACTTTCTTCTGCTGTATTATTGAGGATAAGTTGACTACATTTATGTGGATCCATTTCTGGGCTCTTTCTTCTGGCTGGCTGATCTAGCTGGTTAACTTTCCACGTTAAGTCTTTAAATTAGCTGGTAAGAATCCTATAATTTGTATGTTCTCAACACTTTGGGCCTTCTGTACTTCTATATAAATCTTAGAGCCAGTTTACTGTTCCCTACAAAGTAACTGGTGAGATTCAGTGTTGCCTTGAAATTATAGAAAAACTATGGATAGTTGATACTTTAATGTTGTCTTCTAAACTAATAAAGCATCTCTTTTAATTTAATTACTGTTTTCAGTTAATACCTTGTCATTTTCTGTTCCTGCATCCTCAAATGTAAATAAGTGTTAGATGTCTATTGCAGTATTTCTTTTCCCAGAGAGGTGTGATTTTGTGAATATATCACATCCACAGCCCAAAAGTGCTTCAGAAGTGAAGTAGTTTGTATAGATACCTCAGAGAAAACTAAGAAACAGCTTATTAGAAGTTAGACTTATTAAGGTATTAATAGGGTAGTATAGGGTTAATTGAGACTTCATAACAGAACAACGGTGGTAGGCTGGACTACTTTATCTTTAGAATGTCTGGCTTCAGGACAGACTGGAAAGCAAAGCGCTGGAAGTGTCCAGGGGTGATAGCACACTTCATTCTGTGGTCCAGACTCACTCACTGTAGAGACAGGCTTTGTAAAGTAACCTGCTTGTCAATGACATCATGAGCTTGCTTTGTTCCATTGTATTCTCACCATTCTAAAATACAGCTTAGTAAGGACGGGAAGCAGTTTCTATAGATGATGCTATTTTTTTTTTCCCCAGTGACTAATACCCTTCAAACTTATCTGGAAATTGTTATCCTTATCCGAGTACCATGTGGCATACTTACCAAGAGTTTCAGAAACACAAAAATGTTATTTCAGAGACATAGTTTCAACTCCTCTAGTTTTTCTTAAATGTGAAACAAAATGGAGTATCTGAAAGCAATTGTTTTGTACCCTGTAATCTTCCTATTCATACTTATTGTTGCAAGAATGTTAATGTAGGTTTTTTTTTTTTTTTTTGGATTTTCTGAAATGATAGCCTTGTCATTAGTTATCAAGACACTTTTATTTCTTCTGTTGCAGTCTGGACATGCTTTATAATTATATTTTCTGTGTCAATACATTAAAATTCCATGAGAATTTTAAACAGTGATTCTGACAGAACATTCTTTCCATATTCCCAATCTTCAGCAAAGCACTATATATCTTTAAACATTAAGCATGATCTTAGTGGTAGGCTTTTGAGAATAGTGTCTACCAGTTGAAGAAGCTACTTGTCTTCCCAGGGTACTAAGAATTGTTATCATTGATAAGCATTGATTTTTTAAAATGCTTTTCAGTATCATATGATTTGATCACATAATTTTTCATTTTAACTCATATAATAGTAAGTTATGTTAATCAGTTTTTGATATTGGAGCAATTCTGCATAACTAGACTAAATCCCAAAACACCACACTGAGTAATTCTTTTCAAATATTGTTAAAGTTAATTTCATATTTTTTCTATTGTTCTGATATTTACATTTATAAAAGAGAAGATTAATGCGTAGTTTTTTTATTCTTATTTTCAAATTTTGGTAACATGTGAGTAATGCTAACCTCATGAAATGAGTTAGATATTAATTATTAATTAAATATCTTCATTAAATATTAATTTGTTAAATTAATCTATTTCTCATTTGGCTTAGTTACTCTTCTTTCTCATTGCTGGGACAAATACCTGACACTCAAATGAGGGAAGAAAAGTCACTGTCACTTTGGTCACAGTCACTGGATGTTTCAGTCCATATTCAGCTGTCTCCAAGGCAGAGTCGGACATGGGAGAGAGGAACCTTTCACTGAGGCAGCTAAGAGCAAGAGCCAAGAGAGAGTAGCAGCAGCTCAAACAGCTAACTATCTTCCTTCCTTACATTGAAATGCAAATCACCTGCCCTAGGGCAGTTCAGCACCCATTTCCACAATAATCAATTACCAATTTCAGAGCCAAACCCAAGACTGCATGAGGCTTTGAGGGGACACCTATACAGAAACTATAACATCATTCCATGAATTTCTGCAGCTTATATATATTTTCAAGGAATTTAGTTATTGAATTCTTGCATATTTATTCATAGTATTCCTACATTATCCTCTTAATATCTAAGGAACTGGAACTTATAACTTTTCATTAATTTATGGTATTGGTAAATTGTATCTTCTACTTCTTCCGTGGTGAATCTAAACTGATGTTTCTCAGTTTTATTCATCTTTTCTAAAAATACTTTTCTGCTTCTTTGATTTTCTGTATTTTCTTTCTATTTTCAGTTTTATTGATTAGTGCTGTAGCTTTTCATCTGCTGTGTGTTTCACATCTAAATTTTCATTCTCTTCTAGTTTCCTAATCTGACAACTCATAGTTGCTGATTTTATTTATTTTTTTTTTTGGTGGGGGGGGTACTGGGATTTCAACTCACAACCTTGCACTTGCCAGGCAGGCACTTGTGCCATGGAGCTATCTCCCCAGCCCCAGAGTTGCTGATTTTAGATCTCATTTGTGTTCTAATGTGCATATTTGATATTATAAATTTCCTTTCAAACACTATTTTTGCTGTGTCCCATAAATTATAAAATGTTGAATTTTCATTTTACTGTATTCAAAACGTTGTTTTCATTTCTCTTAGGAATTGTGTGTGTGTGTGTGTGTGTGTGTGTGTGTGCGTCCCATATGTTATTTAAAACCATACTCTTTAATTCTCAAATGTTTGATACATTTCCAGCTTGCTTTCTGTTATTGATTTGTAGTTTAATACCATTGCAGTCTGAGAACATATTTTGCATGATTTTTGTTTTACACATCTGTTATGTTGTGCCTTTGGCCTAGAATGTTATCTGTCTTGGTGAATGCTCAATGTGAGCTTGAAAAAAAATGTGTATGCTGGTATAGTTGAATGAAGTGGTCTTTAAATGTCAATTGAATCAAGTTGATTGATAGCACTACCCAGTCATCTGTATCTTTATTTTCTGGCTGTTGACATATCAATTACTAACCAACTCTGTAGAAGTCTTTAACGATAATAGTGGATTTGTTTATTTTTCAGTTTTATCAGATTTTGCCTCATGTATTTTGAAGTTCTGTTATTAGGTGCCCATATTTCTGAAGTGCTCTGTGTTATGGAAGCCTTGACCTCTTTATCACTGTACACTGTGTTGTTAGTCAGCTTTTCATTGCTGAGAAAAACACCCGAGAAAACAACTTAGAAGGAAACAAGATTTATCATGGCTCTTGATGGCAGGTTTTGGTCCTCAACTTTCTCTGTTGCTTTTAGGCCTGTGCTACGACACAAACATCACAGAAGGAGGCAGTGGAGGGAAGCTCCTCATCTGTGGCAGCAGGAAGAGAGTGAAAGAGGGCAAGAGCAAGAGAGGAAGAGGCCACTGATAAGACACAGCTCCTGAGATCGGTCTCCCAAAACTCTCTTGAGCCACATGCTACTTTCTAAGCATCTGTCACTTGACAGTAATGCCATCAAATCCAACCCATCAGTGAATTGATTCATTAAGGAAATATTATTATTATTATTATTGTTATTGCTATTATTACTATTATTATTATTTTATTACCAGTTCAGCCTGCCCTGGGGGTGGGGCTGGCACAGCATATGGTGCCAGGGACTGAACCGTGGTCCCTGTGGTTGTCTAAGCTTGCCTAAGCAGGCTCTTTAGACCACTGAGCCATCTCACCGGCCTCCATTAAGGAAATTAGAGCCTTTCCCAGCCAATCACTTTCTAAAAGCTCCACCTCTGAACACATGAGCCATTTGGGGGATATTTTAGATCCAGTCATAATATACCCCCACAAAATCTCCCTGCTCTGAAATCAGTGTTTTCTGTAACTAGCCCAGCTACTACTCCAGCTTTCTTTTAATTTGTATAAGCATTTCATACTTCTCTCTACTTTTTTATGTTTCACTTATGTAGACTTCATGAGTTTCTTGCTGGTGACATAGAGTTGGGTTTAATTCTCATGCATTTGGACATATCTTTACTTCAATTGGTATGTTTATACTATGCATATCTAAAGTTATTACCCCTGAATTATTTGCTGTTCACTGTGTTTTCAGTTTTATTATTTTTCTTCTCCCTTTATGTGCTTTCTCCAGTTTTGTTTGAATATGTTACATGATTCCATTTTAACTCTTAGAAGATCAGTTACATTTGCCTTCAAATGGTAGTGGTCATCCTAGAGTTTCCAGTACACTTCTATGTTAAATACAATTCTACTTCAGAGAACACTATATTGCTTCCCGTGGCATGTAGGTAACTTGTCACATGTTGGTCTCAAGTTGTGTTGGTCTCCTTGGTCTCCTTCCCATACTAGTTGTTGCTTATTTTATTTGTATGTCATTATCACTCAACATATTAATAATATTTTTACTTTAGACAATAGTCTTTCTGATCAGTGAATAATAAGAAAAGTCAAATTTTCCTTTTATTTCATTTCATTCTTTTATATTTATTTATTTATTTATTCATTTGTTTATTTATTTTTGTGGAACCAAGGATCGAACTCAGGACCTTGCACTTGCCAGGCATTTTCATTTCATTCAAGTATTTCCATACTTTATGGAGATCTGAATTCTTCAACCACATTATCTTTTTTCCTTTGACAAATAATATAATTATTTGTAAGGAAAATAATTCTATGAGGACTTTGGCCAACTTTTATTTTTCTGAACAAACCTTTGCGTATCCTCTGTATAACACTTTAAATACTGTATTGCCCTCTGTTTTCTGTTTAGGTGATTTCTTACGAGAAGACTGCCATCATCTTTATTCTTATGTTTCTACACGTACAGTCTCCTAACCCACCTCTGTCTTCCAATATTTCCCCATGACCTCTGACTTTTAAGGATGGTGTATGTAGACATGGTTGTATAGGTAGAAGTGTGGTATTTGTCCTTTGATTCCTGATCTTTGTCCTGATATACATCAACACTTTTGAAAAACTGTCAAGCATTATTGTTTGAAATATTTCTTCTGCTACAGTCTATTTTTGAAATCTTTCATGAAAGTACACATCTATCAATTCTACAAAATTGTTTCAGAATTCTTGAAAAGCCTAATTTACTTTCCTTACTCATTTATTTTTCATTTCAATTTGGCAAAAATTTTAGCTACCAATCTTTGGGCTGTGGTTCTTCCCTCAGTTACCTAATGATGAGGACAGCAACACATGGCGTTTGTATGCTACTGGTTTTTTTTTTTTTATTTCTAACATTTTAATTCCTTCTCAGTATCATCATTTTTATCCTACAGTTACTATTTGTCTTGCATAATTATGTTTTTTACCATTACCATGTTTAATATTTTAGCCAGGAGATTTTAAAATGCCTAACCAATAACTTTAGCACTGTATGATATCTGCATCTAGTTCTGGTGATTACTTTACCTCTTTAGATAGGTTTGGCTTGTAACAGGAACTGAATTAAATGAGATTGTCATGAGAAGGTACTTGTTAATCTGGCTAAGTGCTGGGCTGGGTTTCATGTTGAGTTTAGCAATAGGTGGGAGAGGCTATATGATACCACCCGATGCTTGTTTTCATTCCTTTTGGACTTGGAGCTCTTATAAGTAATTATTAGAGCTTTTGTCTGGTACTAATTTCAGGCATAATGCTTTACATTTAAAAGGTAGACCTGCTCATGTGGTGGTCAGGCTGGAATATTGGAAGCATTTGAGGAGCTTACAATTGGTTTGCATTCTTTAAGTAGGATTCTAAGTTGGAACTATGTTCTCCATAATTTTCTGTCTGATGGTATAGTTCTTCCATTCCCGAATTGTTCCTGTGTTGGCATAATGAATTTTCTAAGACAACAGTCCAACTCCTCTTTCACTTACTTCTCTCCTTCAGAGGAAAGACGAAGGCTGGAGAAGATATGATGGGAAGATTTTTTTTTTTCCTGGTAGAACGTTGGGAGCCACAAGAAGCCAGGAATTTGATCAAGTGTGTGTAGGTGGGAATGGGCTTCCTTCCTGGAGCAGAAAGCTACCCCAGTGTTGAGCAAAAGATCCTGTTAAAAAAAAAAAAAAAGCATCCTGTTGAGAAAAACATCTTGTCTGGTGCAGGCCAGCTATTGGTTGCTGGGTAGCCTTGTGTTATGGGATGCAAACTTTGTATGAGTATAAATAAAGGATCCTTTGTGTGTGTGTTGAGTTAGTCTTGCCCATCAGGTGGACTGGCAATCACCTAGCCCAACTTTTCCGCTTGTCCTTCTTTCTGATTCCTAACGCCATTCCTTCCCGGGGTTGAACCAGTTCACAGTAAGATCAACGATCCTTACATCACCCAAACAGGGACCCGAGTATGAGCTAAATGTGGGTGGAGAAACCACTACCAAAAAGAGGGGGGAAGTGGAGTAGTTAGAGCCAGCAGTAGTCTGCACTGGTGTGCCTTGGCTCTGGTTACTAGGTGTAAAACTTGGGAAAGGGGCTCACTAGGGCCAGGAGGGGCTCACTAGGGCTAGAGAGATAACAGAGCACAAAGCGAGAAAAAAAGATTTTAAAAAAGCATAACAGATTCGATTACATTAATGATGGGGTAAACAGTTTCAAGAACCACAGACATGGATAGGTGTATATAGATGTATGTAAGAATGTTGTTTTTTTTTTTTTTTTGGCTTTTATATTCATGCTATTTTCAAAGATTATCATAAAGGACTTAGTGTGGAGAACTGTTTTAAAATCAAGTCCCAAATGGGACAAGGTGGGTAGAGTAAATGTATAGCAGGTAGAGCTTAAGCCCTCTAGCTTTGCTCAATTAATGGACAAAAGAAATCATTCTTTTAAATTGGGGACCTTTGATTCCAAGCAGCACAGCGCTACCAGGGCTAGGGGAACAAACTGGGCTTTGGGAGGCTTCTGTGAAATTTTTCTGAGCTGCCTCCGTCAGGATTGTGGCTTGTGACTCTAGAAAACCCACTAGGTGTTTCCGTCTTCTCCAGATATTAACCATAAACACTATCTTGAGCCTAACCAATTTGCGATGCCAGCAATGCAAATAGCCAACACCAAGGCCGCAGACTACTACACTCATGATCCCCCTACATAGCACCAGGCACACAGGACTGTAGTTGGTGATATGCACTGACGTCTGTGGCTCGATGAAGCAAACAGATCTGCAGGCAATTGGCGAATCCCAGCTGGGTTTGCCAAAGACCAGAGCACAGAAGTCTGTCCAAAGACTTTTCCCAAGAGAGTGGGATTTTATTGCATAGAAGGCTATGAGTCTGCTGCCCAGTGAGTATTCTCTTCCCTATCACCACAACAAGGCGTCTATCTTTCTCAAAACTTCACCATGAGAAGTGGGTGAGGCCCCTGGAGATACAGTCCATGGAAATGTGAAATGCCTACTAAAATAACAGTTTTCAAGAGTGTTTCATTGATGAAACACGCATCATCGACCTTCTATACTTCAAATATTACTTCTTGGAAGTGGTGTTACATAACCTGACTTCCATAATTCAAAGGAAAGACCTATGGGACTCAATATATCATTCTTGCAGCTATAGTTTTCTATAGAAAAATTGTAAATATATAATCCATATTGATAAAAACTGTATGGGATGAAATCCAATGGAAAATAAGTTCTAAACCTCTCAGAAGGGACACTGCATGCTCTTAGTTCCTATAACAGTGACTCCAAATATGATTATTAAAGTTTTTTTTTGTTTTTTTTTAATATGCAGGGTCTCACTATGCAGCCCAGACTTGTAGTGATCCTCTTATTTTCTGCCTCCTTAGTGCTTGGTTTAGAGACATGCGCCACCATGCCTGGCCTACATTGCAGGTTCAGCATGCCCTAAGGTGGGGCCAGTATAGTATTCAGTGCCAGGGATCAAACACTGGCCCCTGCACTTACCTAAGCAAGGGCTTAGTCCCCTGAGCTATACTGCCAGCCCTATGAATATGATTACTAGATGCTGTCTCTCCACAAAAATATTAAATTTTCATGAGCTAGAGTTTTGATTAGGCCTATCTTCTTAATAGAATACACTAAAATTTTAGACTCGTAAAATAAAGACATGTTCAAAGTATTCCACATTATTTAACTAGAACTGAGAGGAGAGGATGAAATCATCGGCCTCAGATTGTTCTTTTTCCAGTTCCGATTAAGATAGCAATCAGGAAGTTCTGTTTGTTCTGCAAGGCTGGGAAGAGTATGCTGACACTGTCCTTCCCCAAGGCAATGCTGCATGATACTGAGAGGCAAATGGACAGCTTAAGTCCCCTTGAGTAGCGATAATGTTCACTACAGAAGCAAAGCAAGAACCTCTAAAGTAATTAACCAAGAGAGCCAGAAGAAAGACAAAATGTGGGATGTAACCACTAAGTAGATGGAGAATCAGGGCCACAGACTAGCACAGCAGTAAGCCTGAAATTGTCTGGATTAATTTCTTAATTCAATTGGAGTTTAGCCATTCCATGTAGTTCTGCACTTGAGAGCATGTGATGCGGATGGATTGGAAATATTTACACGGGCCAGTGAAAGCAGATTGCCCATAACACTTGCAGAAAATAACCCTGAAGAAACATCATTGAAAAAGAGAAACACACAAAGTTATATATTCAAGAATGTTAACTGTCATTGTGACAGATAGCTCTCTGGTCATAAATGCTTCCCTTCTTGTATTGTCAAGCTTTTTACTGTCTTAGAATTTCACTTTTACAAAGTTGGAGTGTACTTGGAGATTGGATATGTAATTTGCTCTAGGCAATTGTTTGTTGTTATATGTAATGATAAAAAAGGATTTGGAGTCTATTTGCAAAGTGAAGCTTTATCCTGATGTTGCTATAGGAATAGCATCTCCTGTAACTGGCCCAGTGGTCAGGGACAAGAAGTTCACATGGTAGTCCTGTGAGAAGAGCAAGAGCTGCCATAACTAAAGGATAGATCAACAAAAACAAAGATACCTTTTAAATCATTGTCGTCATGTGGTTTGGTAACGATAATAACTTCAACAAAAGATGACTGATTATTCAGTATAATTTACAGCACCAAGAAATTCAAGTCAAGAATGGTGGTATACATCTGTGACCCCAGCATACTGGCAGGATGAGGCAATAGTGTGGCAAAGTTGAGCCAAATTAGAAACTTAGCTACAATGCCAGGTATATAGTTCAGCACAAAGACTCTAGGCACTGTAGAACTGTTTTCAGTGTAAGCCATGTAGATGGTTTCAAGGTAAACCCTGAGGGGATTTGACTGACCTTGGGAGATACAAAGTTACATGTTTTGTTATACAGGTCTTGCTTTAACATACACTTAACCACCCAGCAAAAAAGTTTAACCATGAGGCATAAAAAGTAAAGCTATATTAGTATGTTGAGCTGTAAAAGGCATATATCAACAGCTTCTGACATTTCTAGGTCTGCTAACAACTCACTGAGATTATGGAATTTTGGACTATGAATACAACTACTTTCTCTTAGTTGAATGAGAAGAAATTTTTGTACGAATAATGATTTTGATAATATCATGTCTATATCCTATGCTCTGAATAACTACCATGAGGACAATATGCATTATATTAATTATAGGGAATGTAATACTAATGTGTTTTGAAACTGTCATACTGTTATTTCTTATTAAAAGTAATAAAAAAGAAAAAAAAACTGTGAGTCTAATCTTTAATGTCACAAATAAAAACAAAAATATCATGCTACAAAAGAACATTCAATACATAGAAATATCTCATAATTACTGAAAAATGTGTGCCTATAAAGTACTATGCATGTTGTGTTCACTGGTAGAAATCCCCCACACACACCCCTATAAATAAATTTAAAATTTTGCGCAAGAAAGACTAAAGTCTAATGACCAAAGTAACAAATGGTTGTCTTAGAACTTTAACTAATAAGTTTGTTTTCATTGTTTTTTGTTCTTTGTTATGATTCTGTTTTAAAAATATAAATGAGAACAAGACAGAGATTTAACATAACAAAATATTCTAGGCAGATAGCTGTACGCTACTTGAGTAGTTTGAATTTTAAGTTGGTCCCTTTGCATGCTAACATGATGGGGGCATCTGAGAGAAGTGCTGCCCTTCTCAGTGTTTCTAAGTTCTGAATGAATGAACATCTGAATGAGGGTGCACAGTTTACTGATGTAAATATATGTTTTCATCATCACAATGTGTCATTTGTAATTTGTATCCACTCTTTCTTCTTGATTTAGGGTGAAACTTTCTGCAAAACAGTTTTTGTGACACAATAGCCACTCAGTGTCTATTTGATGAATGCATGAATGGGTGGTTAAATAACTGAGACAATGATGAAATGGATGTCCCACGGGTGAGAGATTGTCAAGCAAAACAATGGCCCTTGTCCAATTCCACTTGTCTGGCAAGAGGATGAGGTGGGAGGCAGGACCAGCTGCAAGAAGAGTTGAATCTATGTTCCAAAGTGTAGGGATGGCTCCAGATGATGTATCTATACTAGCGTCACCAAAGTAATGTCCCCCTTTATAATCAACCAGGCTTTTCCTTAAGCTTTGTAAATACTGTGTTTCAACAATGCATTAAACGTGACTAAAGAACTCCAATAGTAAGTTATAACATCCACAATAATCTGTAGGAAAATGAAATATTTCTATTGTTCTAACCATATGAGGCCAGATTATCTTTATGACTAACACTAAACCAAAGTTTTATAACTCATTACATACAGAAGGAAAAAAGAAAATCTCACTCTTCTTTTATTAAATCAGGCATTAAAAAGACCTGAAAAAAATATGAATAGTTGCATGTTTCTAATGGATAGGTGTGCTTTGAAAAATATTCATTTTATGAAAAAGCTTTATTGTTGCTTGCACATGCTGGAATTTTTATTTTATTTTATTTTATTTTGTATTTTGTATACACCGTGTTCAGGGTCTCACTACTAGACCAGACTCATAGTGATCTGTTTACAGCTTCCCAAGAGCTGGGATTACAGGCACACACTACCTTGCCCAGTCTCAATTGCCATCTCAATGTGTACCAGGGGTGGGGCCAGCACAACAGGTCTGGGGATCAAACCCCCACTCCCTGTTCTTGTTTGCAGATGCTTTAATCCACTGAGGTATTTAGCCAGTTCTATGGAATTGTTATTTAAAAAAAAATACTAAAAATGCCTTGGAAAGATTCTCTTAAGTATTTGTGCCGCCAAAAGCAATTGCTTTAGGAATAATAGCTGTCTTCTTCAAGGCGATGCCTGCCTGGATGTGATCAGATTGACATAAACTTTTGAAATTAGATCAGCATTGTATGTCATATAAAATAAGCCAAATAACCCTGAAAATAAAAATACAATTTTCCCATCTTCAGAATTTTCCCTTCGTTCTTACTAAAACTGAACTGCATAATCAGCTTAACTCAGGAATTTAAGCAATCACAATCATGTGAATGGATAATAACCAAAAGGTTAACTAAGTTTGATTTTAAAACCATCCTGTTTCACAATGAGTATGATCTAAACTCCAAAGGATGCCTGTGGATTGCATCAAAACTTACACTTACCCATACACACCCAAACACACACATGTGTGTGTATATATATATATGCCATTCTTAATTTACATATTAGGTAAGAAAGAGATTAAAAAGGGAAAATGAAACAAAACTATTGTTATAGTATTATAGTATTTTGGGATATGTTTCTTATTTCTTTATTCCTCCTTCCTTCCATTTTTTTCTTTTTAATTTATTTATCAATAACACTTATGACATTGCACTTGCCAGACAGACACTTGTGACATGGAGCTATTTCCCAGCCTCCTCCCTTCCTTTCTTTCTTCCCTTTGTCATTATGTTCTTGATAGCTCAAAACACACAGGTTCTCCATCCACAGGTTGAAACTATTTACAAATTGAGTCTAAAATAAGTGAACACATATGTATATTTGTTGATATTTTTTACAGAACATTTACAGTGCATTAAGCCTAAGTAATACAGAGATTATTTAAAGTACACATAAAAATGTGAACAGGTTGAAACCAAATAGTTTTTCTTTACATAAAGGAATTGAACATTCAAAGACTGAAATTTCCATGGGTTCTGAAAACATTCCTTAAAGACATAGAGGAGTGACTGTGCTTTCCCCACCTGTGGCCATACAAGATGAAATGATGCCCATATTATCAGACCAAGTGTGATGAGTGAGGTAGGTATTGTGGCATATGTGAAGCTACTGCCCAAGGGTGATTTGAGCACAACCATTTAAAGACCATGACAGCCAATCTGGCATGAAGAAAACCACTAAGTGACAACGGGCACATAGCATATATAGCATGGATACACTGTGGAGAGAGAATGTTCATACTGTGAAGGACAGTTAGTAAATTTCATCAAGCAAATCAGAATGCTGTCTATATAAAATTCCCAAACTACCTATTTATGAAATTTTCCATTTAATATTTTTATACTTTTTGTTAATAGATAACTGAAACTTTTGAATGTAAAACTATAAATAAGTGAGGAGGACTGTATATTTAATTTCAAATCATATTTCAGTTCTTTCTTCCTTCATGGTTTAGAAAGGCTCTCTCTTTCAGTCCGAGATACTCAAAGAAAAATACAACAAACTGAATAATTTTTTTAAACAAGTATTTCTCATGTAGTCCTAGGTCTAAGGTCTAGAGAAGGCCTCCTCTCTGCTTGCCAGATGGTGTTTTGTGGCTGCATCTTCTGGAGATGGGTGGATGGGGCCAAATGTTAAGGTCTCCTATGTTAGAAGAACAAAAAATACCTGTTTCCTTCCTGAAACTATTCAGTACGGCATTAGTCTGTTCATGAAACAAAACCCTCAATGCTTAATCATTTCCTCAAATTCCCTTCTTTTTAAGATCAGAACCATGATAATGAATTTTATGAATTTTGGAGACATGTGTTCCAACCTTAGCACAATCTTACACTTCTGAGGTCTTATGCAATGTTGCAGAAAGCTGTGTAAGATACAGGTAGGAAAGTCTAATCCTGTACCACAGTGACAGAATATATCTAATGACTCTGGAAAGTCAAAGAATTTTGTAAATTCTTTAAATATGGGACTGACCCCCTAGTCATTGTGAAAATAAATAAGATTAGTCATGTACAGGTATCTGGTACTCATAAAACAGAGTGAATGTTTAGCATCCTCCCTGCCTTGTTGTAATTTAATATTTTTTTTCTTTTTCACTCCTTTTACCTCCCTAATATCTCCCTATTTTTTTTACCTCATGCATTAGGAAATGCTAATTTAAGGTAGATGTTTGGGAAGTGTATCGATATATGCAAAGCTCTGTCTTGTAAAGAATTCCCTCTAGATTTCACTGGCTGTTTAATTGAATTGACCTTTATCATGAGAATTACTTTCTTTTTCAAGAACAAAAAATACATTGACCATTCTGGGCTGGCTGTACTAAGTACCCCAAGGTCTCTCATTCTTCAAAGCCTTTGTTGTCCTTCACTGGTTGCTCACAAGTAGAAAGTGTTTGAGGAGATGTCTGCCTTATCCATGAAGTGTTGTCTCCCTGCTCATAGTCTTGTTTCCCATTTCCTATAAAAAAAAAAAAAAAAAAAAAAAAAAAAA
>PVJA010004972.1:0-82020 GCA_004027025.1 Myocastor coypus | reverse complement strand
AAAAAAAAAAAAAAAAAAAAAGAGAACAGAACGGGGAAAGAAACGGGGAGCCCAAGTTTTGGTCCTTACGCAAACTGCAAGTTCACTCATGAAGGCCAAGTAGCCATGGACCTCCGTTGCCTTGTTCTTTAAACACACAAGAGAGCACCGAGCCAGGCTGATTCCATGGAGACTGCTCATGCGCTGTGCAAAGCGCCACCCCTTACTGTGCCAAAGGTAAACGCCGTCAGTACTGAGGGGGTGCTTGCTCACCTCACGAGCCCTCGTGGCAGAGCTGGGCAGATACTACATTAAGGCAGCTGCTGAGTTGGACACCAAGCACAGGCTCTGCCTCCAGGGGTTTATATGTTTGTAGGGAGGGGGAGCACGCACTGAAGAGTCACCACGAGGGTAGGAAGCACTGAGAGGAGGATAAGCAATGCGACCTGATCACAGAGCCGTGACCCGGCGGGGCAGTTAGACACAGAGAAATTCCGACTCGAGATCAGAGATATCTTTCCTCCACCATCTGGAAGGGGATTTCTACCCTTCTCTTCCATTCCGCCCCCCCGGCCTCCCAGCACAGCTGATCTGGGCTGTCGGTCCCCTCGTCTCCTACTTCGAAGTGGCTCATCCATGTTCTTCCCTTTTTGTCTGCCCAGCTTAATGGGCTTCTGGCTAAATACCTGAATTTATGATGCCTCCGTTGTCTTTTCTGCATTGTTCTTGGTAATTTATGGGGAACGCTGTGTGCTGCATTGTGTAACTTAGTACTGCGCGGGCCTCCAGCTGTAGTTTGCACCCCGGTGCTTGCAGGCCACAGAGGCAGCATCATATGGAACTGCCACAGCTCCTCCTGGGGTGGGAAGCCCCATCCGGCTGCACTACCAAGAGCTACGGCGGTGCTGGCGCGGAATGCGCTCAGTCATCCACACGGATGCAGAGAGACAAGGGAGAGAAAGGCCCGGGAGTGAAGCACTGCGACAGCCTACATCTCTGCTGGCTGTGCAGAGAGGGCAGGGAAAGAGCACGCTGGACTCAGCAGCCCGATACTCCTTACTCAAGGGGACAGACAGGACTGACCACACGCAGCCACCCCTGCCAAGGGCAGTCACTTTCAAGGTGGATCGGGGAGGGGTCTGATTAGACACCAGCTAAGACTAATTCCATTGGTGGGGCCAGAAAGAGACAGCTCAGAGGACTAAGGTGCCTGCTTAGGCAAGCTTAGGCAGGCACAGGGACCGAGGTTCAGTCCCTGGTACCACATGCTGCACCAGTTCCACTCTCAGGGTAGGCTAAGCCGGCCACAGAGTCCCAGGGTGGGAGCACACAACTGTAGTCCCAGTACTGGACAGCCTGAAAACAGGAGGATCACTATGAGTCTGAGCTGCATCCCCATTCCTCAATCAAGAAGAAGGAAGAGTTCTGGCCACCCACAGAGAGAGCCGTCCCTCCAGATGCACAGTTCAGTTTTAGACCTCACTCGCACTTTAGTACAAATAGAAGCATGGAGCACACACCCTCCACTCTGTTCCGTTTTTCCTTGTTTTTCATCACCATGGAGCTCAATCCTTACCCATTCCAACAGATCTTCTCCATGCCTTTTAACAGCTGCATGGTATTCCAGTTTATGGATTTAGCCAGCTCCCAGCTGACAGGCATTACAGCTCCTGTTCCAATCTACTATTCCAGCCGGGAGACGCTAAGCAGCCTATTGGTTCCACTGTAGCTTTCTTTCAACTCAGCCACCGCCTAATTCAATTTCTCTCCCTTCCTCACCTAGATTTGGAAACCTACCCTGGGAGACAAAGCAAATGTCTCTGCAGAGCTGTGGTTCTCAGCAAAATGAAATAAAATAAAAGCCTCCCTCACTAGGCCCATCTGGATGGAGGTGCTACAAGCAAAGCCTTTATATAAGAACAATAAATCTCTTCTGACACAGGAGTTGGGAGGAGGCTGCCCAGCCTGCAGCCCTGGGCTTCTCAGTTTGAGAAGCTGACAGGCTATATCGAGGGCAGGAAATGGAGTCATAGTAATCTGCCATCGTAACCCCCGTCCGCACAGGCCCGGGTGTACCTGGCTCTCCTTACCTGCTTACAACTCTAATTTCCATGGGGTCTTCTCCCTACATGGCAGGTGGCTGGGGCCTCCGAGCCGAGGATCCAGCAGAGCATTCTTTAAGAGGGAAAGAGAATGCGCTAGGAACAGAAAAGCAACTTCTTCCTCTTTTGAATTCAGCTATCATGGACCTTGCGGTCCCTCTGCTGGGGAGAAGACCCTCACCTTGTGCAGACAAACTTGCTCCTGGAGAAAGGAGCTCAGCTGCCCACCGTGCCCTGACCAGTGAGGCTGGCCCGCCAGCATAGCACTTCCCTGCACAAGCCAGCATCAGCTCATGCCCCTCATCGGGCGGCTAACCAAGGGAGCCATCTGCTGTACTGGGCCACTAGGACTCACTAAGAAGCTTGGACAATGCAGACCCGACCAGAGAGCGGATCGGTCCCAGGACCCACTTGCGAGTGTTCCTGCTACTTGGCCAAGCTCCTACCCATGCCCTCTCCAGACTCCCCAATGTCAGTGAGCCTCGTCAGCACAGACTGACACTTGAGAAGGCAGCCAGCCGTCTCCCCGACCAGGGTCCTGGATGAACCGAGGACAAAACAACCTCCATGTGCACCCAGGCCACAGCTGAGTGATACCCTAAAATCCTGATGGGCGCCCCGTGTGCTCTGCTCCTTGTCTCTCAAGTGACCAGATGCCATCAGTGCTGGTACCCATTCTGCTGCCTCATGCTGGAGAACACCCCGTGGGGGTCCAGCCTAAGCACCAGATACTCCTGGGAGAGCGAGGCAGGCCGGGGGCACTGCAGGCTTCGCAGAGGGCACTCCAGAGGGAGCTTCAGGACAGAAGCGGGGAGGTTTTGCATGGCTTCCCGCAAGGTCCTCAAGAGGTTTCTGCAGCCAAGCTGGAGCCAGAACCAACTGCCAGGCATACAGGGTGATCTTTCTGGACCCTGTACACGCTACAATCTCACCAAGTGGGCTGCAGAGTTGGGGACTCAGTGGCCAAGCAGCCCACCCTGGTCCCAGACGGCTTGGCACAATAGAAAAGCATACTGCAGCCTTAGCCTCCAGCATCCAACTTCCTTCCTTCCTTCCTTCCTTCCTTCCTTCCTTCCTTCCTTCCTTTTCTTCCTTCCTTCTTTCTTTCTTTCCTTCCTTCCTTCTTTCCTTCCTTCCCTCCTTCCTCTTCCTTCCCTTCCTTTTCTCCTTTGTTCTTTCCTTCCTTCTTTCTTCTTCCCCTTTTTCTGCCTTCCTCCCTTCCTCTCTTCTCCTGAATCCTCTAACAATGAGATAAAGGAAAACTGCTTTTCCCCTCTGACTCTCCAGAGATTAAAATAGAACTTGACCCATGGGACCTACACTGGATCAATGGAAAAAGCACAGTGAGGCGCTGACTCATCCCGTCCTTAGGCTCCCCAGGAACAGGAGCAGGGTAGCAGGACTGGGGTGGCCCTTTCCCTGACTGCTCAGACGTGAGTGCTCCCTACAGAGCCGCCACAGCAGTCACAGCTCCTGCACTGTGTCTTGCAAAAGAGTCGAGAGCAATTCTGGATTCGTACACACCAGGGGTCCAGGCACTACCCAGGGTCACTGAGGCCCAACATCGCTCGGTACACATTTCTCCACAAGAAGTTCTTCCGTTTCATCGGTGTCTCAGAGGGCTCTGTAGCCTCAAAGAAGTCTGTGTTCACTGACTTAGAGAATCAGAACAGGCAAGAACCGGAACAGTCCCCGCCACCTTCCTGAGAGGGGGCGGGCCAAGCCAAGCAGGCTGCGGTGGAGCGCCGCTGAGGAGCAGGCAGCTGGCTCTGCTCTACAGAGGCAGGCAAACCACCACGGAGGCCACCAGCAGCGCCTCCCAGGAACGCTCCTGTGCGTGACATGGAGGGCATCTGCTCCACTCGGCCGACATTGTCTCCAGAATGAAAAGAGGAGCCCTGGCGGTCCAAGGAAAGGAAAGTGGCCTGGCATAAGATTAAAGAAACAAATAAAGCAGGGTCTGCACCCTGGGAAACAGCTCCTCTGTAAGGGTGCTAAGCCGCTGGATTCCAGGCAAGGACCAGGAGCACAGAGGACAGCTGTGTCAGGGGCTCCCAGACACTGGGCGGCAGGGGCAGGGGCAGGGATTCCGGGGAGCTCAAGCAGCACTGTGCAGGCAGGGGAACCAGACATCCATGATGGCAGCGTCCAGGGAGAGGACTCTGCAGGCCTCTCCTTCAGCTTCATTCAGAAGACACTCATCATAAGCCCTGGCTCCAGGGCCCAAAGGGGCAGGGCCTTTCTTGCGTTTAAGCAGGCTCTGTTTATCTCAAGGACAGAGTCTCAGTCTCTCAGGACTGTGGGCTTTGGGGCCGGGTGATCCCCACTGTGGGTGGCTGATCTGTGGAGCACACAGCAGCCACCCCAGCTCTGCTCAGCACTCACTTTTGCCAAGCTGGGGCAGTCAAAGCACCTCTGGAATTCGTTGGATGTCCCTTGAGGAGCAAAAGCACCCTGGCTCATGAGCACTGGCTATGATTCTTCCTGCCACACCAGAGGAGCGCCAGTCCTAGGGGACCTTAACAGGTGTCACTTAGGCAACCGAAGGAGACCGATGGAACAGTATGGGAGACCCTAGATCCAACAGAGATGAACAGGACCCTTCCTGGGCAGGTTGGGCGGAGCCTGAAACAGATCTGGCTGTCCTGTGAGTCTCCACGAGCAACGGTAACAACGCAGAGCTTCCCGAAGGCACTGGCCACAGCGCCCTTCCACCTCAGAGCATTCAAGGTCAGCCCTCTGAAGGACTTGAAACAGTAGCCGTAAAACAAAACAGCAAACGTACCTCTAAAGCAAACTCATCCTAAGGAAGACAGAGAAACGGCAGCAGAAATCAGAGAACCAGCTCGACACACACCACCAACAGTACAGCTTGCCTACACATGCTGTCTCCCGCCACACAACTCCTGTTGTGGTGTCTAGCTGTCCCCCCAAAGCCTCATGACGTCATGAGGCAGGGACTTCTAGAGTTTGTGATTAGCTCATGATGCACTGGGATTCTCGGGGATCCAAGGCTGGGATTATGGGTTTTAGTACTGCAGCGATTATGGGTGTGTGCTTCCCCAGCCCGAGGCGTGGAGCCCGAGTGCACTATGAGGCGTCCTTTCTGCTGCCATTGTTGCTGCTGCTCCTGCATTTTGCTCTCTCTCTTCTCTGCCTCCATGAGAGGCGGCCCTCTGCCTCGGAGGGAGCTGAGCATGAACTAAAACCTCCAGGAACCGTGAGCTGAATAAACCTTTCTTCCCTTCGTACTAGGAGTCGGGTATTTGTCCCAGCAGTGACAGAACAGTAACTGAGACATGCCCCATACATGCCACCTCCCCATACACAGCTCACGCGTGTCCTCCACTCTTTGTAACACAGGGACCCTTAGACTTTATCCTTCAAACGTTCATTTTCCAAGGACAAGTTTAGTCATTCGAGCTTTAGAAGCCCTATGTTTTTGGAAGGCATTGAAACTCTAAGCGGTCATCGAGCATGGGATGTAGGGTATCATAGAATTTCCCCCACTCTGGACTCTGGCCAGGCCCAATGGTCCACTGAGAATGGGAAATGACAGGGAGCACAAGGAATGCAAGAAAGTAGCTCGGGACAGAACACCCAAGGACGCTAGAAAAGCCTCCCCACATTCACCGTTCCGGCCCTGGACCTCTGCCATTATAATTCACACCTGCAACCAACCAGTGCGGATTTAGGAAGTTCAAAGGCATTAGGAAAGCAGTCTTGTAAGAACTGGAACCATTCTGTACAAAATGCACTAAAAAAACAAACAAACAAAAAAATAGAAGTATTCTACTAAACAGACTGTTGTAATTGCCACAGATTTCAAAGATCATAAAATATTAGAGCAGAAAAGAACATTGAATCATCCAATATTATTGCTTTTAAACTTGTTTATAAAGATCAGCAAAGTCAAAGCCTAATCTATACAACATAGAAATATCACTGTTCTCATTTAGTATAGCTGGGTTCCTATGCAATATGTGACCCCCATTTCTACCTCCTTTCCCACACCTGAGGACACCCGCGGCGGGTGGGACAACCATCAGGAGGCACCGTCCCCACTTCACAGCTAGATGAGCTCATGTGACTCCCTGAGACCCCAAGGTTGGCCCCTAAGGGACTCCGGACAAGAGAAGGGCTCACACCCGACCTGGTCCAGGATGCTTCACATCTCCCCACAGGGCAGCTTAACCCGGAAAGAGGACCCTAGCCCATAGGAGAATGGTTGCCCTGGCACAGTGGTCCCCTCGGGCAGTGGGTGTCCACAGCCACCACGAAGACCACTGCACGGCGCAGCTACTGTGCTGCTGAAAAGGCAGGCCAGACACCTTCACAGCCTCTTCTCACCTAAAGTCTGTCTAACCATAACGTATCTTCCCACTCCCCCGTGACAGTGGCTCAAGACAGCGTGCTATGGGGAAGCGACATAGCCACAAATGTTGTACATCCGGCCCGGTTACCACATGCCTGCCCTCTCTTGGTGGAGGCAGGTGACAGGTACAGCGCTAGGGGACCCAGGCACACACATGCAGGCCAAGCCAGCCACTCGGGCTCAGCATCAACGGAAGTCAGGCGGCGGCTGGCAGCCCCCAGGCTATCACTAGCGAGGTTTAGAACAATAAGGCTGCCTTGGAACTGGCAGGAGACACGACTGGTGCACAACGCCACGCTCCTGCTCCCCACTACTGAGTGTGGCAAGTTCAGGCCATGCATGGGTAAACCTGTTGGTACACACACGCGCACACACACACACACACACACACACATGCACACACATGCATACACATGCACACACACACACGGGCCCAAAAGAAACAACATGTGTTTAAACTTCCAAAGCCCATCTGTATCCCATCCAGCCACCCCAGTTCTTTGCAGGAAGGAGATCCCTGGGGCAAATGCCAGTCAGAATGACACATGGGCATCCAGAGCACAGGGGCAGGAAGATGGGCCCTAACACCAAAGGCTGGGAAGTTCCAACACCTGCTCAGGCCTGAACAGAAGGAAACGGGCCTGGAGGAACTCTAGCCAACAGTGTCACCGTCTCCTCTCAGAGTGCAGGAAAGGACGCATGGCACCCGCTGAGTGGCACACCTGAATGCTCCGGTCGGCTGCAGCTCCCTGCTCTTGCTTTCTGTCTGCTTTGTGCATTTCCTCTTTGCTTTCTATGGGGGGGGGGGGGGGGTAACAGGTTGTATGTGTTCTCTCTAGAGGCCAGTATGTCCCCTATCAATGGTGTCTAGTTGTCCCTCCAAAGCCTCATGTAAGTCATGAGGCAGACCTAGCTTGAGGAACAAGTAGCTTGAGGGACTTGGCCAGAGGACCAGGCAAAGGCTTGAGGGGCATGTCCAGAGGACCAGGGCAGGGCTTGGGGGCATGGCCAGAGGACCAGGGCAGGGCTTGGGGTGTGTCCAGAGGACCAGGGCAGGGTTGGAGGGGCGTGGCCCGAGGGGGGGGTCAGGACAGGGCTTGAGGGGTGGGGCCAGAAAGGTATAAGCCATTAAACTGGCAGCATAAAGCCGGGCATGGTGGCTCACACCTGTAATCCCAGCACTTGGGAGGCTGAGGCAGGAGGATCGGTACGAGTTTGAGACCAGCCTGGGCTACAGAAGTGAGCTCAAGGCCAGCCTCAACTGCATAGCGAGACCCTGTCTCAAAAGGACAAAAAAATAAGTAAATAAAGAAATAAATAAACTGGCAGCATGCACTCTGCCCCCAGCCAAACCAGCAGACTCCCTCAGAGATGTGGAGAGGGTCATCCTGGACATGGCAATGCTCCTGCCTCTCCTCCAGATCCTGTGTCTTAAAACCTCCAGTAACTGGGAGCTAAGTAAACTTTTTGTTCCTGCATTTTGAGTATTGGGTATTTGTCCCAGCAACGAGAGAAGAGTAACTAAGACATCCCCGAACACAAACGCTAGCAGGTGCTTGCCACAAGCCCGTGTCCTCCGCGCCACTCCTGCCCCTGGGATGAGAAAATAAACCCCACCCACCTTTTATACACCACCTCTGAGAGAACGGGAGAAGGTGACTGAAGTGAGAGAATTTCACAAACATAAGGCACTGGGACACACGCACGCACCACTACCAAACACACCATCCTGTGGGCAGCCACTGTGGCGGGGGCAGGGTCCTGGCTGGCCTCACAAGGGCTTCTCGGACCTGCCACCTGCCAGCTGGGAGACACAAGCAGGCAGCTTAGCTTCTCCAGGCTTCTGACGGCTCCCAGCTGGGTGTGGTGGGCATCACATGAGGTGCAAGGTGAGGCCTGAGCCGTGTGGCACGCAAAGCCGCCAGACGCCACAGAGCTCCCCGCCATCTGCGATCACCAGCAGTACCCAAGCTCTGCGCAAAACCAGTCTGCGCTGGAATGCTGCACTCCCACCGGTCACCATCAGGACCAGCAGAGTGGCGCGGCCTGCTCCTAACAGCCTTCTGTTCTTCTATCAGAGGACATCTTCCTAGCAGTGTTGCTGATGGTGATCATTACCTTCTGTCTTGCGCTGCCAGTGTTATCTGTGTGCTCCCAGTCTTCCCCCCAAGTAGTAAGCGCCTACAGAGAGAGCTCACTGGACACGGGCCGGGCCCCCGAAGGATGAACAGCAGGTAGCACACACTACACAATGCTTGATGGCACCGGACCCCAGTCACTCCCCCTTTCCCTACAGGCGACTCATTTCAGAGCCTTGGGGTCAGAGCCCCTGCAGACACAGACGCAGACACAGACGCAGAACTAACTGATACGACAGGCCGCTCAAAATAGCAGCAGCCAGCTGCAGCTCACACACAAGGCCAGGCAGGCTCCCGGGCCATCCGGAGTCGCGCGGGGGGTTGGTGACAGTGGCTCAGTAGCAGGCAAGAAGAATGCTGTGACACTGCCTCAGAGTTATTAATAGCGTCCCTTCCACTCGCTGCCTCTCCCCCTTCCCAGCTCAGGGTGACCTCCGCAAGCCACACCCCAAGAGAACACTTATTACTATAATTACAGTGATCATACTGGAATGTGCAGAGGCTCCGAAGGTGTCAGCGCTGCTTCTCCTCTGTCTCCAGTTCACACCACTGGGGCCAAAAATACTCCATTTCCCAGTGACTCTCGGTCTTTAACCCCCCTCTGTTCCCTTACTGGCCCTCCGCACTGCCCCCAACTCAGCTCTTTGTCCCCGCTCACTCCTGCTCCTGCTCCTGCTCCTCCCTCCACATTCTTTTTCCTTCCCATGAGTGAAACAGCACCACGGATGGGCTGCATGTTGTCCAGATTGCCTGAGACGAAGGATGGGTTAGTGACATGCCCATGTTAAGAGCTCCGTGCTCCTAAGAAGCACAAGAGGCAGTGTGGCATGGGGTCCACAGAGACAGGAGCGAGGAGGGGCCTCAGGGACCCAGACCCGATTAAGTCACCAGGGGAGCGAAAGCCACTCTAGGACTGTGCTGGGAAAGAGCTGAGGAGACCAGACTGGCAGACCTACACCCAAGGCCCCATGGGCGAGTGAGCAAGAGGCGCTGCTATTGCCAGGATGCCAAGGTGCCCACCACACCTCAGCGGGCAACCTCAGGGCCAGAGCCTCCCACCTCCTCTGTGCACATCCGGTACCAGCCAGACAAGATCTTGTCTCAACTTTTTCTCTCCTACATTTTCATTCCCTCCTGGACAGAAATGCTCCCAGGCCATCTAAGCTGTGTGCACGCCTCCTCTGCTGGATGGACACAAGGGCCCACCTTCCTTTCTACCACCCTGCAAAGCCAGCCAAGTACAGTCTCTGGAGCCGTGACCTTACTGAGTGTGTTCCTCTTCCGTGGCTGCCACAGCCAATGCCCACAACGCGCAGCTTTAAGGCATTGATTATTTCCCTGCAGTTGCACAAGTTGTGAGTCCTGAAGCCAAGGCGTCTGCCAGGCTGCCTCCCCTGATAGGGTCTGCTGCAGAACTCACCTCCCTGCCTCCTCCTGGCCCAGAGCCTGGCGGCGATCTTCAGCTTGTGGCCTGTCCCCGAGGCCCTACGATCGCGGCTCCTGCCGCTGCGCTCCTACTTCCTCTTCTCCCCTGTGGACCCCTATGAAGACTCCTTGACCCCATTAGGCCTGCCCAGGTAATCCAGAATAGTCCTCCCGTCTCGAAACCCGCAACTTAAGCTCAGCCTCAAGGACCTCACGCATGCGGGGCCGCATTCAGGAAGTGCAGACACTAAGATAGGCCCTGACCCTAAACCAGGGACTCCATGAAACTAAGGAGAAAAGACACGGTTCAAGTTTATAACAGTTGCCTGGAATACAAGAGCTTGGTGGCTGTTGGGTCCCCTCAGGGACAAGCGGAAGCCTTATCAGACAGTGTGAACACTTACAGAATGGAGTCACGGTATTCCTGCCGCAAACCGTGAGGTGAGCCGGACAGTGCAGACACCAGGAATAAATGACGTGCCCAAAGCCACACAGTGGATAAACAGCAGAACTGACCTTAAACTCCAAATCCAATTGAACTGACAAATCACAGCCAACACTGGTACTGAATCCAACTTTTGCCAAAACAGGCCCCATGTCCAGATCACCTTCACGGCCAAGCAGTAGCACATATTCTCGGGCCTTTCCCAGAACAGCTGAGTCAATACACGTGAGTGGAGCCTGGGGAGGCAACTTTTTAACAAGCTTAACGAAGGTCACAATCAGGAACCGCAGCTGCCATGAAATGGTAGCAGTGGTGTCACTGTGGTCACACTGACGCATTAGCTCTTTTTAATTCACCGCGTGCACCCCACACTCCCACACAAAAGTACGCAGACAGTGTTTCTGGGTTCAATAGCGTCAACCTTTGGGACTGGTAACAGCAGCCCTGTCCTGGGCATCAAAGCTGCACATCCCTCTGCCCTTGAGGTGCCCCTGGCCCTGTCCATTGTGCAAAACGTCTCCAGATGCCAGAACCATCCCCAGGTGGCAGCACTACTCTTGGGTGCGAATTGCTGCAGGGGAACACAAGGAGGCAAGACCGTTTGAAAAGCGAAGTCGCCGGCCACAGAGATTCCAACCGTGCGTGGCCCGCACTCCTCACTGAGGAAGCAAGCCTGAGGGAAGGGTGGGGAGCACAGTCTGGAATGGAGGTGCAGGGGTGGCTGGGAAGGCAACCCCTGAGCACTGCTGCAGACCCGCATGCAGCTCGGGCCCTTCTCACGGACAGGGGCAGCAGCTGCATTCATCTTTTCTGGTCTTCAGCCTCTTCATTTGCAAAATTAAGAGGTCAAATACGAGTGTCTCTAAGGGTCACTGTGAACTGTAGGTTCCCCCGAAGTGAGAGCACTCCTGGCCAACTCTCCTAACTCCGGGGAGCTGGGGCTGAAGGATGCTCATCTCCAGCCCCAGACACAGGGTCAGCCCAAGGAGCCTGCCACGTGGGACGCCACGTGACCCAAGCAGGAGGAGGAGTCAGCACAGCCCAGACGGCAACCCCCAGATCACACGAGCTTCTCTCGTGTCTTCTCAGCAGCCTTCCTGGTGCCTTCTCGCTCTGCTGCCATATAACAAAGAAAAGCTACGCCAGGCTCTGTAGTTTTATTTATTCTTCTTTGCTGCTGAATAAGAGCAGATATTTTTATTAAAGCAGATATCTTCAGTGAAGATGGTTTAGAAAGAACGTCTGAGCCCTGAGTCATAAGATTATTGTGATGTCCCCAGCCCCGGTTCTTGGAGAAGGACTAATGATACACAGGGCGATCCTGACCACAGATCAGGAGGAGGCTGGAGTCGCTGTCAGAGGTGTATGCAGAGGGTGTCTGGCACTACACTACCCTTGAGAAAAGCTAAAATGACAACCTTCCCTGCAAACTACATTTTATGTAATTATTTGGCAAGGGTGTCCTACACAGAACAGACACTTAATTCCATTTGAAATTAATCACATTTCACTAGCAGAGTGTGACCTGAAAAAAAAAAAAAAAATGTTTAAAAAAGCCAACAACAAAAATGTTCAAATATGATGCACAAATGTCTTGTCCTATTTTCAAAAGGCAAATGTAATTGGCTTTGAGATGCGGGCTCCCTGCCAACCCCAACTACCCTTTCAGTGTCTGGCAACACTGCAGCCCAGCGAAAGAACTCAGAACAGACAGCAGAAGTCCTCGGCCTGGGGAGTGCCCAGGGCAGTCGTGTGGCCTGCAGGAGAGCTTGGGTCTGCAGCACCGAGCATACGCAGCACCGAGCATACGCAGCTCCTCGTGGGAGGACTTCGGCCGGCAGCACGGAGCATGCGCAGCTCTTCGTGGGAGGACTTCAGCCGGCAGCATGGAGCATGCGCAGCTCCTCATGGGAGCACTTCAGTGGATAGCATAGATTGCACACAGCTTCTGGCCTCCAAGGAGGCCAAACTGCCATGGGCTCCCAGAAGGGCTCTTCACATGAGCTCAGACCCCTTCCATTTCCCTGCGTCTCTTCCAACTGGCACCCAGGCTCACCCGCTACGTGCAGTACCTGTCACCTGCCACTGAGAGCGAGTTCTCTGTAGTCCACCCCATCAGAATTCCTGCAGAGGCAAGCCTCAGCTCATTCACTTTAAGACCCTGGACGTCAACGCATGTGTTCATATCTGCTTCTGCGATGGAACAAAAGGAAGGGCCGACAGGTGGAGGGAGAGCACCACGTGAGCAAGCTCCGGCTGAGGTCGGGAGCACCTACACGTTGCTGCATTTACCTGCCCCAGTGCTGCTCAAGGAGGTGCAGTGGTCCTCAGCAAAGCAAGCACCCCAACTTCCGGGCTGTTCCAACACAAAGAATCCTGGCTCCTCGGTGCCAGGCTGGCCCTGGCAGATGGAAGCCAGCAGCACTCTCCTGGAGGAGTTCAAGCGTGCTGCAGCCACCAGGCATGCAGTCTAGAAACCATTCCTGGAGCCTGGCAGAAGGAGCCACAGCTGCAATGTACTGTCATGTTCTGATGGTCACCAGGAGCGCCCTGGCCCTTGGCTTCCCAGTGCAGGGCCTCTGAGCCTGACCAAGGGTGGCAAACCTACAGTGTGCACACTGCAACGGCCATTCATGCCGCTGGAGGCTCTAAAAGGTTCGCCATCCCTGAGCTGGCCTCTTGTCTGGCAGCCCAGACTCGTGCCCTGTTACTGCTGGGCTGATGCCACTGTTCAGGACTCAGGACTGCAGGCCAGAGTCAGCGGAAGTCACGCAAGCTGGAGCCCCTGGCTGGCACAGCGGTGCCTCTGCCCACTAGCCTAAGCGTGGCACTGGCCACAGGGAAAGGGCTCATGCGTGGCCAATGTTCCATGCCTCACACACGGTGGCCATGTGATCTGCACACTCTCCCTCTCTGTTCCTCAGGGGGGAAGGGAGGAAACTGAGACCTAGAGCCTAGGTCATCATGGGGCCCACACCACAGCTACCACAAAGCTCAGCCTGAGACTGAGGTTTCTTCCCCCAGATCCTACATGGCTTCCAGGACCCTGGGTTCAGCAGAGCTCCCAGAAGACAATGACCCGGAACACACACATACCAGGCCCCCAAGGCTTCCTGCTGCCTGTTGAAAGTGTTCTTAGATAACAAGAAATAGTTGCCGGCGTCAGGGTACAGTCCAGTAGAAATACAACCCTGGGAATTAGAATGTAAAGCAAGCCCGCGCAGGACAGACTCTGCTTCCTGGCAAAATCCATAAAGTCACAGAGTGTCAGTGCTGAGAAGGCCTCTGGAGATCCATCCGAGCCCTTCATTATACTGAGGGGTAAACTGAGGTCCGGGTGGAAAAATGACTTGCTCAAGGTCAGATGTCAAGTTTTGGCAGTGACAGCACCTTTGCCCTGTTTTGTTCTTAGGTCCCAGCTCTGAAAATCCTGGGAGTGAGTCCTCACCCTTAGAACCAGGGTTCAGCAAATGGCTTTTAGTCAAATCTCTTGTCGTGTCAGGTAACTGAGACTCCTGGCCACAGAAGGAAGCTGTCACTGCATAGCTCCTCAATACTTCATCGCCCACAAAACCGTTTCCTGCCTCATCTGCTGCACTGGCAGAAGCACGACCCTAAGTAACCAGCACAAAACCGTCACAGCAGGGACAGCGGCGTTTCCCTTTCCCTGAGGTGCCGGAAGCATCAGCCCTGGTGCAGACAGGAGGGGCTGTGCCCGGCTGCACGCCCTCTGGGCAATGGAGGATGGCCACAGCAGTCCACAAGGCAGGCACAGAGCCAGGGAACATCCTAGGAGGAGGGCCCTGTCCCAGGTAGGCACAGTCAGCGGACAGCGGGGCCTGGGGCACAGCAATGCCAGCATCCTGAGAGAGGAGGATCTGAGGTTGTAGCCCAGCCTGGGCAACACTGTGACTCAGCAAATTCCAATTGCCAAGAAAAGCCAAGCACCACTGGGAGCTGGGAGCCCAGAGTGGGGAGGGGGAGCAGCTGGGTGGAGCAGCTGGTCGGGGAGCCCAGCAACCACTTGTACGGAGCCTGGCCCTTTTCGGAGCGAGGACCAGGGCTTGTGCAACTCAACACAGAGACTGCTAAGACTTTCCAAGGGGAACCTGAAAACTACACTCAAGAACAGTTGAAAAGGAACAGAAAGGAGACGTGCTTCCTAGTTCTCAAGGGTCTCCCAGTAACTATTTGAGTGGAGTAAACCTGCCTCCTGGGCCCCACCCCCGAAGGCTTCTGATAGGACAGTCACGGTGAAAACCAAACACCTCTTCCCACAGTTCTCAGGCTTGGCTATTCATTTTTTTTATTTATTTAATATGTTTTATTGTTTAAATTTAACAATGGTTATATTACATATTTTCATCATCAGATCAGTTTAGATTAATACATATAGGTATATAAGATTGATCAAACAATTAAACATTCACCCTTCTAAATCAAGATTACTTTTTTTTCTTTTCCCCTTTCTTTTCTTTGAAAGTTGACATATTGCATATTGTCCTCACAATCGTTCTACAGAGTACAGTGTGTGGGCATGACCCACCTCCCTATTGATGTTGCTTAGAAAAAAAAAAAAAAAAAAAGGAAAAGAATATACTTCTCTTTGGACTAAGAGGAAGCAGATACATACACAGTCAGTTCAAATCTGACCCAAGAGGCACCCAAAGTGAAGAGAAGCCAGATGCAGCTCGGGCTCCGGGCCTAGCTATGCTCTTCTCCACTCCCCACCCTTCATTGGCATGCAGGGCAGCAGCGGCAGCAGCAGTGCTGTGCTGGGAAAAGTTTAAGCACCTGTTCACCAAAAGGAAGAATAAAAGATCTCAGACTTACGCCATTCACTCATTTCCACGGTGCAAACACTCTTGCCATGGCAAATTTCTACCAGCCTGTGTGCCCTAACAAGCTCACGACTCCTTCACCAAGCGGCTCTTAGAGTCACGAGGCACAGCATGCCATGGCTGCTACAGAGACCTGGAGGCTCCGAATTCGCCTCCACCTGCAAGGAGACCACTGCCTACCTAGGAGGGTGAGGACAGCCTAAGACAGCAAGGCAAGGCCAGTGCATGTAGGATTTGCCTCCTCACACTCTGCCAGAGTACCTGTACCTTCAGAGCTCAGCCTGAATGCAGCTCTTGGGTAAACCTGCGAGGTGGAGTCTCCCTGAAAGACTCCGCCCAGGGCTCAAAGCTCTTTCCAGTGCCTCACGCTTACAACTACTGGGCTATTTGTTGTTGACGGGTTGCTAAAAGCACAACTTCTTCCTGGGCCACACAGCAGAGGCTGCATGTCCTCAGCATCTCCCCTGAGTCATGGTGAGCACATGTGGTTTCTGACTGGTGAGCTGACTGCATAATGTGACAACACTCTAATATAAAGGAGATGGACAGGCCTAGAAGGACCAGGAGAGGCTTCCAGGAAAGGACAGCACAGAGCTAAGTCTTCAAGGCCAGGGAGGAATTGAGGAATGGAAGGAGATGGGCTTTCCTAGCAGGAAGTAAGTGCAACGCCACAAAGAGAGCACCACATCTGCCGAGGACAAGGACAGCATGGATCAGAGGGAGGATGGAGGGTCAAGGGAGTGAGAGAGGGCTGGAAGGAAGGAAGTGAGGTAAAGGAAAAGCTTTGCGAAGGCTGGCGGAACCCACAGATCCCAACTGCCGAGTGGACTGATGGGAAGAGAGATGACGGCTAAGCTCAGCCTTCAGCCCAGAACTCAGCCCAGAACCCTAGACAAGCAAGAAGGAACCCACACGCTAGGACTGGGGCCACCACTGTGATAACAAAAGTGCCCTGTAAGGAAGAGCAGCCCATGGAAGGATGAGGAACGCAAGGAGGTTGTCTCTTCTACTTTTTACTTGTTGCTGGAGCAAAATACCCAAAATGAAGGAAGGAAAGGACATGGCAGCTTCCTTCTGCCCCTTTTGTATTCTCTCTAGGCTACCAATGTGGGATGACGCCAGATCAGTCACTGGACTACTGAGCAGTCACACACCCTTAATCCCAGCACTGCATGAGGAGAAGTTCACAGCATGTGGAGGTTTCAGTCCATACTCGGCTGGCTCCAAGGCAGAGTGGCACACAGCAGGGACAGGATCTAGGAGCTAAACCAGTCTGAGACTCCCATTACAGGGTGATGTGTGCATCCTCCACCCGGGGACTGCAGGGCCCCTTCACAAGTATCAGAGTCAAGCATGATTCCATGAGCCAAAAGTCTTCTGTTTGTGCACATGGCCCTAGCAATTCCCACCAGCAGCACTCATTGGTTATCTGAATCCACACGTAATTGAGGAGCAGGAAATCTCGGAACTGGAAGAAAGGCCACCTGCTGGCATGGTACTATGGTTACTCTATGGCTGCTCTTCAAGCAGGCACCTCTGAGCCCTTCCAAGCTCTTCCCATAAGCCAACCCCAAAGGCAAAGTGAGCTCGAGGCCAGCCTGCACTGCAGAGTGAGACCCTATCTCAAAGAGAAAAGCAGATCACCTGGGAGCCATGAAGCCCTACAGATTCCCTTCCTCTCCAGTGCCTGCAACGCTGCCTGGGGCTCCCAGAGGTGCGGGGACCATCACCTAAGCAGAGAGCATGCAGCCCTGCCCAGGATGCTCAGCTCTAACGGCACCAAGCTCAGCCAGGAGGAGACATTCACAGGGTTATTTTCAAGAAAGCATTATGCTCAAATGCAAACTCTGGCTATCCTGTCAAATCTTGGGGTTCTAGGTCCCCACACCCCTCCTCTCTTCCAATGTGACCAACTACGCTAATAAAGTAATTCATGGAGCGGCACCTACTGGCCATCTCTTACATTATGGGTAAGCTCTACTAGACCCAAAATTTAAGGAACAGGAAGAGGATCATATTTCTAAAGAGAAGAGTTAACTGCCACCTTTCCCAGTAGGGCGTTGAGGTTTCTGCAGTCAAGTGCCTAGGAGTGGGTGTGGCAAAGACCTTGTGCCTCTGTAGGCCTGGAAGCTCGGGGTCCACCGCTACCTTCAGGAGCAACTTTCCTGGATGTGTAGGCAGGCATGCCAAGGAAGTTTCTGGAAGCTCTTCACCCCTGTCATAGTTTGGAACGTAACCTTGGCACACTCTTAGGCAAAGTCCTTCTCCACTTCCCCACCAGGGCTAAGTACACAAGCGCTACCCACATGTTCCTCGGTATTTACCGATCATTTTCTCTGTATAAATCCTGGATCCTATTTCAGCATCTGACTGCGAGACTCTGGCCAATCAATTAAGAGCTAACCCCAGACAAAACCTATCCCCTGACCCTTCCCTTCCACACACACTGACAAAAGGAGTTCAAGAAGCCCCAGACTCCACAGAGTAGGAAATCCACTTAGAGAAATGATTCATAGCAGAGGACCCGGGAAGCAGGTGGAAAATACATTCCTAAAATCTGCCAGATGAATCTTAAGCATTGGGGGGGGAGGGCTTCTACAATGGTCTAAGCAATGCAGAACAATTAAATACGCTTTGAGAAGCTAATAGTTTGTCACTTCTTTAGGTGAAATGCACCTCCTGTATGACTTCCAAATTGCCCTAACTTGATGTTCATGACCTCTTTGGGTGGCTAGGTGCCTTGCTCTGTGTAAAACACAAATTATTATTCACTCCTAGTGGTTTTAAGTCTTTTCTGTGACCACTTTTGCAAACAATTGCCTTGGCAACGCTCACACTTCTGTCACCTTCCCAGGTGACCACACCAGCCAGAGCCCAGGAGCCCGACACAGCCTGTGGGGCAGGAGCGTGACCTACAGCACAGGTGCTGCCTGGAATCTGCCTGGAGGCTGGAATTCCAGGTCCTTCCGATGCTCTCGCCAAGATCCGCGTGTTAACAGGCTCCTCAGATGATTCACGTGCGTGCTCTGCCACCAGCTGCTTAAAAAAACTACAAGTACGCAAAGGTATCAACATGTTTTCAGTCACTTTTTTTTTGTTCTGAGTGCATTGAGAAAACGTACCATTTCCATCACTATTTATGAGCTTATACGTTTTTTGATTGATGTTATGTGTCAGGTTAAAGCAAGAAACTCTATGTAAGTATTAATCACTCTGAGAAAATTCAAATCAAGCGAAGCGCCTACTGCCACACACAGCTCCTGTGGCACAGACTGGGCGCTGAGGCCTGCGCCCTTCCTGCCTGCACATCGTGTAACACCATAGGGGAAGCCGCGCCAGCACCAAGTCACTTCTACCTGGGGAGATACACTGGTTGGACAAGTAACTGAACGGATGCACCCCACTGTACTTTTTTACGTGAAAACTATTCCTGCATGGCTAGATGAACATTAAGTGTCAGATCCTTGAATATTTGTGAACCACGCGAGTCAATGTGCAAGAAGAAAGCTCTATTTTAAGGTGCTCTGCGCTAAATTCTCTCAAAAAGCGGAAAAAAATAGCTTGCTTCGTAAAAATCTACTCCCTGAGAGATTTTAATCAACAAGTGTTGATTGGGCACAGCTGCATGCCTATAACTGTCTTTAGTTCTAATAAGGATTCAGAAGATGTAAAATAGTGTTTTTCAAATTTAGCATGTACGAGAATCACCTGGAGGACTTATTAAGCCACAGACTGCCGGCCTAACCTATTCCTCTGAGTTTCTCATGCAGTATATATGGAAGGCCAAAATTAGCATTTCTACCAACTCACAGAATAATGTTGATACTGCCGGTCCAAGGACTACACCTGGAGAAGCACTGACACAGAGTATCCTTTCTGCATCTGAGACAGTAGGTCTGCACCCTGCCCATGCACTAAGCCCACCTGGGAAACCCCTGGACAACACAGACAACCCAACCCCTCTCACAACTTGCCCAGTTGGGCCTCCAGGACCAGACTCTCCGCACAGATGTTTTTCCACAGATTTCCAGGTAGAAGTGTGAAGGCAGAGATGAGCCAGGCTAAGGTCTGCACTGTGGTTGGGGAGGTGAGACAGCTCTACAGGAAGGACTCCAGGGCGGTGCACATGGATGTGCGAACTGGAGGAAGGTGGTCTGGTCTGGAGAGGGCCAGTCCTCCTGCTGCCTCACAGCCTACGTTCTGTGACCTCAGGCGGCTAACACAAAACCGGCCATGGCAGGGGTGCTTACAGTATGCAAACGGGGAGAGGCCACAAATGAGGGGCACTTGCCTGCTCTGCTTAGAGAACTATTACGCATTTACCTACACATCACTGAACACAAGCCAGATGGATAAGCGCCCAAGCTGTGGCCAGGCAGCCAGGGCCCAGGAGGATGAAGCCCTGCTGGTCCAGCGATGGGCTGAAAGGATGCACAGGATCTAGCTGCAGGGAGAAAGCACCACAACCAGCAGGAGGAGGGACAGGGCACACGGAAAGGAGATGGAACGTGCTGGGGGCGCGGGGAAGCTCACTGTAGAGGACTGTAATTCTATGCAAATTTGATTTCAAAAGTTTAGATAGCATAGGAAGGGTCTCCACAGAAAATTGCATCCATGAGCACAGACCACATAGGGGTCAATGTATCCACAAGGGTCATTAATAGACAAAAAGAGGCCACCAAGATGCAGCTGCAGTTTGTCGCTAAGATACCCCAGAGCTTCTGCCGGACCTTGACTCTGAGAGTCAGTAGTCTGCAGGCAGCATCCAGAGGCACCCTGGACTAGCCCACTTGGCCCCCATGTTTTCTCACTTCAGTGATGCGAATCTATTTAAGCACATCCATCTTCACTCTAAACCTTCGCAAGGGAATCTGCATCTTCAACATCGTCCCTTAATTCCCAAGGGAGGAGGGACTGTCAACAGTCATTTAGATCTCAGATCCCCTGCAAGGGGCAGATATGCCTCCAGTCTGGAAAAATACACTTCTAGGAAAAGAAAAAGAGCTGAGCTTGTCACGGGGGACAGATCACTCCCCTGCAGGTCCAGGAGAGGCCTGCAGGAGCTATGACTCCACGCGTCCTTATCAGGGCTCTTGGCCCGATGCCCTTCCTCTGTGCCCAGGGAGAGAGGAGGCAAGAGGGAGAAAAGCACCCATGAATATTTCATGCAGCACCTCCGCTGGCTTCTCCACTCCCTGAGCACCCATTCAAATGCCACTGTAATAATGTCATTGTTTGCTTGTCATTTCCTCCCTGGCTCTTAAGGAAGGAAAAAAACAGAAATAATAATTCGTTGCTCTGATTGGGAGGTCACAGGAAATCACCCAGCACTTGCACTGAGGTTTCTGAGGATCAAAGGGCTAAGCAGTCACATTCTCATTTATTTGGTGTCACTCGGGGAGGCAGTATTCAATAGCGGTACATTTTCCAGATAAATGAAGCTTATCCTAAAGGACTGCATTTGTTTCTGAATTTTAACCACTTTAAATGGTAATTATTCTAGAATGGCACCCAGTTTTCCCTGCAGTGTTAGACGAAACAAACACAGCACAATGTAACCCTTCTTGTAGTATTTCAGAATTTTCGACATAAAAAGCTTGCAGCTGTACTTCAGCATCACATGCGATGTCTTAGTCTTGCTGTGATACTTAAGACTGTCCGAGTTAACAACCTCCCATGGATGAGCTCGCTGAATTCTTAGCTGCTTTATTTCGTATGATCTTCCTTTCCTAGCTACTCACTTGTCAGTCTGTCTGCCAACAGGTCAGAGTGGAATCAATGAATTTCGCTCTGTTGTTGGTTCTCCACCCTGGCTTCCTGCCCAGTGATAATTTCTTAATCTAAATGTGCTAGGACTTGAGAAAATGCACAGCACAGTGATCATAGCATATGTACAGCACGAGTCAACAGGCTGAACAAAAGCCAAAGGCAGTATTTCCTAAGAGGAATGCATAACATCCAACACACAAAGCCCACGGCACCCTAGCTCTGAATTACAATTGTATCTGTCCACTTGTTCATTGCTTCTTTATATAATCCAGACAGACGTTTTCTAAGAAGCAAGGCTTAGGTAAATGGGTGTCACCGTTTAATGATGCCTAATTACCATGGACCTGTGCAAATAGGTGCTTATGGGTATTCACGTATTTAATTTGCCCTGCATATGTGATAGGTCACAGTGGCAAAGGTTGCAAAATTCATTCAGCAGAAAGCTCACTCTCTGGCAGGGAGCCAGGCCTCCAGTGACCAAACTCCTGCTAGCTTCTTCAAACTCAGTCCCTTCTCTGTCCCGCAGCTGCACCCACCAGCCCCTGCAGCTGGGACGCACCAGGAGAAGCTCTCCCTGCACCCCTGTCCTCTGCTCCTTCCTCTCGCTGGGATACTTTTCCTACAGCTCCTTCCCGGGCATTCAGGTCTCAGCTCAGCTGCTGCCCCTCCAAGAGGCCCTCCTGATTGCCTGATCTGCAGCTCACCTCTGCCTCTCTCTAGTAAATGGCCACGAGCTGTTTTCACAGAAACTTCCTGGATCTGAACGTACCCTGCCCACTCACAGCCATATGGTCTGCTTGCCCCGGCCCCAGCTGCCCAGCATGAGGGAGTCCCGGGGGCAGCACTAGGCAGCCGCAGGCCCTCTCCAGAGCATCTGCTGCCCCAACACCTCAGCACACATAGCATAAACCAAGGTCAGCTACGGCAAAGGAGAGCAGGGAGCCTATTAGTGTCCAGGAGCAGGAAAAATCCCTGCGAGGCCAGGCCTGAGCCAGAGCTCGGACGACGAGGCGCAAATACTGCAGGGAAAGGCTGTGGCCCAGAGGAAGGCAAAATCTGGTAAATCTGCCAAGAAGATGTGTCCAAGTGACCGCTTAACAAAGTCTCATCTCAGTGACTTAAATATTGTCCAACTGTTTCTCTTTGTGAGAGGATGCTGTGCAGAACCCCTTAAAATGCTTTTTTTGTATATTACATCATATAGTTTACAGATATAAGGTTCTAAGACCCTTCCTTCAGCTATGCAAACAAGCCTTGCATGGTTTGTTTTCGTTTGCTTTTTAAGTTCCAGTGAGTTCAGCTCATTCATCCATTCATTCGGATCTCCCACCGTTGGCATGGCAGTGGTAGCACAGCTCCTCCCCGGCCCTCTCCCCTCTCCAGAGGATTACTGGGACCTCTGCCACAGCAGAGAACATTCCCAGGCCTTCGGGGCCTGTGCTAGTTTGTTAATAGTGCTGTCACACAGTATGATAGACTGGGTGACTTCAAGTGCAGACACTGATTGTGTCACGGTTCTGCAGGCTAAAAATCCAGGATCAAAGTGTGAACAGAGCCCCTTCCGCTGAGGGCTGCGACAAAGAAGAACCTGCTTGCACACCTCTTGCCAGCTTCTGGCGCTTGGCCAGCAATCCCTGATGTCCTTGCTGTGGGTGCCCCACCCTGACCTCCCCCCCAGCACTCAGGTGGCATCCTCCTGCGTGCGTCTCTCTGTGACCAACGTTACCCTGTGATACAGACACCGTGCTGCATCTGCTGTGCTGTGACCTCAGCTTAACCGACCACATTGGCAAGGAGCCTAAAAATAAGATCACATTCTGAGGTCCTGGGGTCACCCCTTAACATATGAATTCTAGGGGACACATCTCAGGCCGTAACTCGGAACCTTAGAGCTAAACCCAGTTTTCCTGACAGCATCTGCTTCTGCAGGATGAAGACATGCCTGGGGTCAACACCTGAGCCCTGCAGAGGCAGACTGGGCCCCAGGCAGCCACCAAGGGGATGGGAGGCACCAACAGAACCGCTGGGCTTGAGAGCAGCCTAGGAACAAGGACAAGGGAGGGACAAGAGCCCGATCCCCTGCAGAGGGGAGTCCCGGCACCACAGAACCCTGCTGGAGCAGCACAGCAGACTGTCATTTTAAAATGCTGAGGAGAGCCATCATCCCAAGGCCAGAATATCCAAGAGCCCTGGGGTCAGAGAGGCTCTACAAAGACGAGGTGCAATTCGAGTTGCCTTATCTGCAGGCTGAGAGCGAAGGCAGTGGCCCCTCAGGTCGTCCCCGTGACCATAACGGTTCCGAGCTGGCCATACCACGTGTCTGGCAGCCATTTAACCAACATGTATCCAACAGCTGCGTGAAGGAGCACATAAATGGGATTATAGCCACAAAGAAAAGAGCAAGGAACCCTCATTAGAGTCAACCACCCACCCATATCAACTTAAAAAATAGCCAGGAATGAATCTGGGTTAAAGAGCAATGCCCTCTGGAAGTAGTTAAAATCGAATAATATCACAGCCACTGCAACCGAGAGGCAGAAACACACCGAGGGCCTAATTAAATCTCTTATTACACATGCACTCAGGTGTTTTCCTTGCCACAAAACACAGATCACAGAACCTGTTCTCCCCCACCACGCCACATCCATCCCTCAGTGCTCAGGCTCCAGAACAGGCCACTCGGACCCACAATAATTTCTGGGGCCGGGAACACTCCTAGTTCCACATCCCAGCCTGGTGTGAGCTCCTCCCACACAGGACTGAGGAGCTACAGCCCAGCATACAATCAAAGAAAAGTGCGACTTGTGATCCTAACTTTCCCTTTGTCCTTCCAACAGCCGCATCAAGGCGGCAAGGAGCACCCGCAAGAGGACCGTCAGGCACACGCCTGTGCGGTGAGACTTCTCCTGGAGGAAACAAGGAGGCCTCCTTTCAACAGCGGAGCTCAAGAACAGGTAACTCACCAGAAAGAGGAACTCAGGAGAAAGAAAAGAGGAGAGAGAGCAAGTTCACTCTCCAAACTGAATTTCAAGCAGCCATCTTTGCAAACCATCTCTCCAGCCAAGAGAAAGCAAAGGAAAACCCCGCTCCCCTGACAATAGGGCCTCAGCGCCCCGACACAGGCAGGCTCACAGGTAGCAGGCAGCAGCTATGCGGCCCAGGGCAGCCGAGGAGGCAGGACACGCACAGCACGCTTGAAGAGCAAAGGCAACCCAGGGCGTGGCCCTCGGGGAGTCGCTACGCTGCGCGCGTGTCCCACTTGGCATCTGAGGAACAAACCGCCCCGCCCTCTGTGGAAGAGATTTGCAACTGAGATAAAAAAACCAGCCTGCAGTGGACTCGGGTGCTCTGAGAAGAAGAACTGAGGCCATTATCTAGTTTTAATAATGGGGCAATTGCTGACCAGACCAGCAGGGGCCAAAAGGCCAGCGCCTTTGCTCTGCCAAGAAAACCAAGGGTTAGGTGTTAACTGCATAAAATTAAGTGGGCTGCTGTCCTGGTCACTTCTAATTGGGCTGTGCAGCCACATGATGTGGGGACAGGCCATTTGGGTCAGGGGGCCTCTGGCAGATCCACCTGCACGAGAAAACACAACTTCTGTGAGTTATAATTGGCTAAACTAACTTAACTTGCATAGCATCTGTTCAGTGCTAAAGTGGACCAGGAGCCAAGGGCAGCGGCTGACCTCTGCAAGCATACAGACCTTCCAGCCTCAACAGAAGCTAAGGGCCAGTCTCAGGGAGCCCTGAAAGCGGGTGAGCTGCCAGAGGCCAAATCAGCCCTCAGCACTCAGTCCCAGAAATGCTGATCTGCAAGCCCAGAAATTGCCCAGGCATCCGTGCAGCATCAGTCTCCGGGATCCAAGCTTCGGTGCTACCAGCAGCTCAGAAGGAAGGTCCCCACCTTCCTAAGGGATCCGCCTGCAGGCACCGCACGGCCCACTGTCCACAGACCCCGACTTCACAGGCAGCCTCTGGGCCACTCCTCCCCAGGCGCCAAGCCCTGTGTGGCCTTGGCCACGCCCTGACACAGTTCTCCTGTTCTCTTCCTGCTGGCACCTTCTGAGACCGCGTCAGCCCCACTCAAGCCCCACCAAGAAACCGCACCAGTAGGGGAGGCACTGAGTGAGCCTTCCTCAGAGTTCCTGACCCTGCTGACCGGGGAGCTTCTGTTCAAATTCAAGCTAATGGCATATTTGGAGATCATTCAGTCCACCTTCACCCATAGAAATAAACCAAGTTTCAGGTAGCTTGGACGTTGAGATACTCCCGTGCTCTCTGCTGCAGCAATGCGCATCTCCTCTGTCTAACTGCTGTACTGTACCCTCTGAAAGAGAGTCTTTATGATTTTTTTCATTCATCTCTTGAAAAAGCAGAGCCCTGAGCCCAGAGCTGATCTTCAGTAAGCTTCTGCCCACTAGTTCTCCGGCCCCTGGCCCCTCCCTACGGCTCATGATGAGCCTACTCGCATTATAGTACTTTGGGGCTCGGGGTGACCTCAGCTTCCTCTAACCACACCTGTGGTGAGCCACCCAATGAGGTGATCATTTTTCTAGAAGAGCACACCACCGTGGCTGACGTCAGACATGGAGCAGACAGCAAGGAGGAGAAACAGGAGCTGGGCCCCCACCCCTTGACCCAGACAGACCCCCATTCGCAAGCACACGCTCACTGTACCCTGATCCCCCAGCCTTCAGAGAGTCACTGTACCTGCACAAGTACAGCCATGGCACTGCTCTTGCTCTTGAGGAGACAGACAGGACTACACACTATGGCTCCCTACGACAAGCATAGCAGTGGCAAGAGGGGCCTTCCCTGTGGGCCTCTCCTCTGCCTCTGCCTCTGCCTCTTGCTCTCCTCACCAACAAGTGCCCATCAGTGCGGCACGCACGGCTCAGTCGCTTCCAAAGCATCCTTGCTCATACGACCCCCAGCAGGTCCTCACTCTCGTGTGGATCTGACCGTCTTGGCACTCAAGCCTCAGATCCAATCCCGGGTCTTCAGGACTTCCTTTTCCATCACCCTCTTGGCCACCCTCGTGGCTCCTGCCAGGTTTCTTTCTCACCCATCACGCTATCTCAGCTCTCACAAATCCTCACTGTTGATCTGGATTTTTTCATTTCCTAATGGCTAGTTCAAGTTCACTTCCTTAGAATACTCAAATTTAGATTAGTCTCAGATATACAGACAATGCCGAATAAAGGAGACAGTGTAAGATGAAAGGGGGAGTGTTTACAATTTTTGAAAAGTTACATTATTAATCCCCTCAAAATATTCTCCATCACTCTTCCAATGCACTCGTTCCATTGCCCCTGCCGCTTTCTGCATAGGTCTGGGAGTCGTCCTGCCTGGCTGCCAGAGCTGAGGACTCACGGCTGCCTGGATGTCCTGAGCTGATGCCCAGCACCCACCCTTCATGGTCATCCCAGCTTTGGGGAAAAGGCAGAGGCCCCTGAGGCCAGAGCTGGCAGGCAGGACAGACAGGAACACACCGAGATGGCGGCGTGCCTGTCTTTCCCCTGGAGGGACCCTCACAGCAGCCTCCGCCGTGTTTCTCATCAGACCTCATGAAGAGGACTTCCAGAACAGCTTCCGAAGGTGGCGCAAGCAATGGCGGAAGGGTGGCCATAGTGAGGGGGCACTAGGGGGTCAATGGCGACATCTTTTCTACCGTGATGCAGTATTCTCTTGTGCACTCCCCACACAGCTTGATCACACCACCTATCTCTTTAAAGAGTGAACATATAGGTCCATGAATGAAGCATGTGCCAAATAATTGATCAGACTGGCCATCAACTTGAGAGAAACTGATCTTCCCAGCTTCTCCTATCCACACTATACACTGATCTGTAGACATACACGCACATGTGTGCGTGCATACACATACACACTTTCCACCAACCACAAGGAGTTGACCTGAAATGCATTCGCCACAGATCCCTGCTAAGGTTAGCCATCTTATCCCTACTGCACCTTTTCTCATTTAATTTTGCCTTTGGCATCCTGCTCAAACCCAGCCTGACTCCATCAGGGTTATTTTAGTGTTGGGGGCAAGTGAATGAGCTGGCAGGAATGTGGTACAATTCAGGGGTCCAGCCTGCCATCTGCTGATGTGCGGAGTAAACCTTTATTGATGCTAATGAACAAGATGCCAATATATGGAAACAGAGGTCAGGCTGCACTGGGCAGAGCCCCGGCAGGAGCCGGCTTCCGCGATCCGTTTTCATTTCTCTATGAACATTCCAAGTGCCAACCAGGCTAGAGGGGAATAATCTCCTCACTACGTTGCATGTCGTAGACCCAGAAGCAAGGCTTCAAGGCCAACGCTGTTCTCAGCTGCAAAGCCCAAGCAAGCTGATGCCTTGCTCGAGCTCTGCTGAAACCAGAAGTGCCAGGCCGATGAGAGTTATTCTCTGAGTAAACTCACAGGTGGAGAAATGAGGCTTTGAGCCCAAAATTGCTCTCAACTGCCAAGTCCAGGGCAGTTTATCTATCTTTCAATGTCTCTTCCAACTTCTGCTATAACCAGTGATACCCACCACTTTGGACTGTGCCTCTGCTATCTGCTGACATCTATCCTGCAGACAGATGCCCTCTGGGGTAGGCAACACTCTACCAAGTGGCCTGTGGACCCCACATCCGGACACACAATCAAGCCACCCCCAGAGCTTGCTAACATCGGGAAGGATATGACTCCTCTGTAGTCAGGGCTGATACGCCGGTGCTCAGCAAGGGGCCCCACGACTGACCTGACCTGGGAAGTGAGCAAGATGCAGACAGCACGTGCTTCTGACACAGGAAGACCTGGGCTGAAATCCTAACTCTATTATTATTGCAAAAATAATGATCTCTGGGTGAGAGCAGCTTCTTTCGTAAAATGTTGTAGGAATTTAAGCATGAAACACTCTCAAAACTAGAAGCACAGCCTAGTGTATGGCAGAATTTCAGTCCACAGGAGCTGCACACAGAGCCCCTGAATTCTTACCTCACAGGCTGCCTGGCACTCTCCAAACTCCATTAAATCTTATTAAGTCAACTAAATTAAAAGACTTTTTCTCAGAATATAAGTATGACTTAATCATTAGTACACATAACTTCTCAATTATACCACATGTGTCTTTAAGCTTTCTGAAAATATGGTCACAGAACAAAAACAAGAATTGCCCCAGTATGGGTCAGCCTTGGACACTGTGGTCACTGACTGCTCCAGAAAAGTCACAGTAAACATGATACAGAGTAAAAGCCTGCAGGGCGACGGCACACAGAAGACTGCAGGTGAGGAAGGCCTTTGAAGTCTCCTCCAAAGTAGTGAAAGTTACTGGGTTCTCTTTCACATCAATTCTGGGGGCTGGGGCTGAGGCTGAGGCCCAGTGGTAGAGCTCTGTGTAGCATGCACAAGGTGCTGGGTTCGATCCCAAGTACCACACCAAAAAAAAAGTCAGTTTTAGAGGAACATGGGAAGAAAACCATCTACAAAGATGTCCTTTATATCAAGATAAATCATCCACAGTGTCGGGAAACAGGCGCTTTATTAAACAGCCGGGTGTGGCTGAGGGCAAGCGCTTGCATTCTTTCTTTTCGTGTGTTTTGGATTCAGTGCATCACCCAGAAGCCAACCCTGATGGAAACTTTCCTACCGGGCTTCAGAGCCTGAGTTCCCTTGGCGTCTGCTGGCCCAACCACCCTGCGTGAATCCACATCACTTACACTTTTATATTTCCTAGCAGGAAAAATGCTGGTAAATATCATTTAACCTTTCTCAAACAGGGAAGGTGGCCTTCGTTCTATCCATCAAATAGATTCCTCACTCTTAATTTAGAAAATTAGAAAATGCCCTAAACCTCTTTCAGTGGAAAAGACCCAAGCAAATCATATTTGGACAGATTTCCCATGGTTGTTCAAAGTTAATGCCAAAACCTTTCAGCATACCTAGCCAGGTACATCTAATTAAAAGTTTTTCAGTTAACAGACTGGATGTAGCTCCTACTTACATGGCTAATTGCTAGCAAGACTTTCATAAGTTACTTCTAAGGCCAAAGTCCCAGTATCCATTGAGTATTGCTTCTTTATGCTTTTGATTTATTTCATTTCTTTTCTTTTTTAAAAAATCTTCAAATTCCACTGGCAAACTTTTCCAGGGTTACTGACTACCCAAGACAAATGGCTGTCCACAGGTATTTAGAATATACAGAAAGAAACTCTATTTAAAAGCCCATAGCAAATACTAGCAACCCAACAGTAATTTCAGTATTCTACACAACCTTGTACCTCACACAGCGCTATGATCTTTTATTTTTAATGCAAAATGTTCAACTGAGGGTCACTGGCTCTGTTTAAAGGAGCCGAGTCCTGAGAAGTCATATCTGAGTGTGTGCACAGGTGACAGTCACAACAGGAGACACCTGCTATTGCTAAGATCTCATTCTCCAAGAAGTAGAAGAGGAAACACCAAGCAACCCTGCTCAGCTGTGTGATTCAAACATCACCCCACCCTCCAAAGATCACCTTCCTTCTCCTTAGCATCACAAATTTCTTTAACACTCTGAGCTCAGCTGCAGCTTTGGGGAGAAGCTACGCAAGACCCCGACTTCCTGTTTAACTGTGGTGTCGTGAGTGCTCCTTCTATCAGCATCTACATTTTCTACTGACAAGAGGACTTAACTAGGTTGAGGAGGTGGTGGAATCCCACCACTGGTGATGCCACAGAGGGAGAGAGCCCGTGGGCACGTGCCACCTCCACCTCCTTCCGGCTCTCACACCACTTGGTGGGCCAGATGCCCAGCTATAAATGTGCCTTTCCAAGATGATATCACAGCTTGTTTCGTCACAGCATGTCGTGAATGAACAGAGGCCCAGCTCCAGCCCCCACTTCAAAGTGGATGAAGATAAAGACATAGCCCCTTGACAATCTTCCACAGACACACAGAAAACTATAGCCACCCCTCTGCCTGCACAGGTGCTGGGGCAACAGACCTGTCCCAGAGGCTTCTGTGTCTCCCTGACTCTTCCATCCAATCAGCTGCCAAGATGTCTCACCTGGACAACAGCAAGGAACTCCTACCAACGCTCCCTGAGCCCAGGCTGGCCTCTGTCATGAGGGTGGTGAGACCCTCTGCTACTCCTCAGCTCTCACTACTCAGGGTCCCCTCAGTTGCTGGATTTGCCAGTGATTAATAGGGATGACACTCTACTTTGGCCCCAAATCTGTCTGCCTGTGGCTGCCACACAGTAGCACCAGTTCTGCAACATGTTCCTGTATGATCTGTAGCATGTTCTATATGAAGCAACCCTCATATGTCTTATACTTGGCCACCCACATGTCCTTTCTTGACCCTCTCTTTCTTGCCATGGAGTTATGTGTCTCCCAATTTATCCACATCCTATAATGGATCCACTAAAGCAAAAGAAAATCCAAATTGTTAGGAGTACAACATTTCAAACCTAAGGGTGCACACCACACAGAAATGATCCCAATTTCCTTCTAGAATATGCATCATTAATGTAGATTAAGGCCTTGCATGCTTTGGGGTTTATATCACAGACATCATGCTGCTTACTGTTTCCCAGTGCATTTAATAATACTTTATTCATACCACTAATTCTCTGAAACATCTCCCTCAGCCTACTTTGTGCAATTCAGTCTTGAGATTTGTAGAACCTCACATTTATTCGTGCTACACTTAGCTCTGCTGGACTTGGCCCACATCTCATCTATAAATATCACTTTATATCCGGTTTCTATCTTAGTACTTGGTGTCTCTCCTGTCTTTGTATTACTTGCACATCAGATGAATTCACCATCAGTATCTTCCCGTCCGAAGGGCAGGACCAAGGACAGCACCTCCAACTGCAGGGCTAGCCACAGGCTCCTTTTCCAACACCACCAGATTCGTGAAATTGGACTGTCTCACCAGCTACTGACCTGTCCAGTGTCCCTTAAGCCTATTTCACCTGGTCACAAAGACACGAACAGGAAGTCATTCAGATGTGTTGCTGAGGTCCTTCCTGCTTAGAAGTTTTCAGTCACCATAGATAGTGATCCTTATCAAAAGCGGCGAGCATTCTGCCAGCATGAATGCTTGTACCGAACCCTCCCTGCACCCCAGCCATCTTCACTCCCCTTGCTCAGCATCTTCTATTCCAACATCCCCTTCTAAAGCCCTTCTCCCTTCTTTCCAAGCCACTGTTTCAGAGTCACGGTCCTCATGCATGCATGTGTGTGCGTCTCTCCAGGAGGTGCTCAGCCTCTTAGGTCATCTCTGAGGAGCTGCCTTTGCAACCACGGTGGCATTTCCCATCTGTCTGTCCATCCTCCTTCATGCATGCTCACCCTACCCTGTCTGGCCTGAAGATCCCTTCCTTGACACAGAAGACAAAAGGAGAGCGGGACCTGGGCCCTGCCCATCATGCACTGCTCTATGGCACATCCTTGGTAGCCCTGTGCCAAGCAGTTGAGAAAGGGTCATTGTTGTCTTTGGAGTGACAATTTTAACTTCGACCACATATTACCGCTGTCTTCCCACCCTCCTTCTAGGTCATCAGCACTCCCTAGCTGATGCTGCATGTACCTTTACTCTGGCACAGATTCTCAAGCACGTTCCTTAAAAGTGCATCTGGTGCTGATAAAGATAAATTCTGCCATGTAGTAATTTAGGGTTTCTCACCTGATTTTCAAAGAACAATATTCATGTCCATCAATTTGCCAGGGATTTGTAATTTCACAGCACAGGCTCACGAAATGCTAATGAGACTATGACTTTAGAAAATGAAATTCTTCCCATAAGAAAGACAGAGAAGTACAATGAACATGAGATGTTAGAACAGTAAGGCCAGTTGTTTGCTTAGACACAGGAGTGAGAGCTAGGGTACAGCAGCGGGGAGCCCCGGGTCCAGCGCTAGCTAAGTGCGCACGAACCTGCTGTGTCACATCTGCTGGGTCCGTTCCGGTCGCTATGATTCTTGACATGGTCACCTCCTCTATCCAAGACTCATTTCCTTCTTCGGGGAGTCATGGGCAGTTCTGGTGCCTCCCTCAGGGGCCGAGAGGGTTCAGTCAGCGCACGATAAACTGTACAGTGACTGACGTGCCCTGAGCACGAAACTCACGAGCACTTCATTTGCTTCTATTTAAAATACACCCACAGGAGGGCCGGCCAAATAGTTCAGTGGATTAAAGCACCTACAAGCAGGTGCAGGGACCAGGGGTTTGATCCCAGGCCTGCCGTGCCAGCCCCATCCCAGGGGTGCAATGAGACAGCAACTGAGACTGGGTGTGGTGGCGCACACCTGTAATCCTAGCAGTTGGGAGGCTGAAAACAGGAGGATAACTATGAGTGTGATCTATGTAGTGAGACTCTGTAGACCCTGTACTAAGTACATCAAAAAACAAAAAAGAAATAAAATATACACACAGTACTGAATACTTGAGCCCAAGGTGCCCCAACTTTTAAGCAGCATGAAGTAAGAAGATGTAACATGAATTAAGGAGGTATAATCTTTGTTCAGAGCAAAGGAACTAGTAAAGCAGCTGATGCAGAAGTAACAATCAGGCCAGGGAGATAGGTCAGCAGCATAAACACCTGTCTGGCAAGCGCAAGGTCCTGGGTTCAATCCCCAGAACAAAAAATAAAGTCACAATCATATCAAATAGATAAAGGCAACCTTTTGCCTAGTCTTGGCTTTGCACTGCAACCTCCTGAGGACAAGGTCCCCAAAGTACACTTCTTTGTGACTACTGTGTCCATGAGCATGTGCTCACATGCACGCACACGCACACACACACACACACACACACACACCTAAAGTTGTACAGATGGAAATACACACAATAAGAACTCCACACCCATACCTACCTGAATAATGATATCCTCACAGTTGGAAAACAAAAAGTAAATCCACACTAGTTGGAGCCACGGGAAGTTTAGCTGCAGGAGACACGTGGCGACTTATACCAGGTCACCTTTCCACCTCACAGCCAGGATCCTGGCTGATGATCTGGCTACAGAGGCCGCAATAACATGGAAGAGCGGCAGACCTCTGACCTCGATTTCGGAAAGTGGTTTTCTCTTTGGAGAAGGTGCTGGGAATCTGATCACACTATTGGTGGACATCTGGATCCTGGTATTTATAATTGTGTAAGAGAAAGAAAAAAATTTAAAAAGAGCCCAAATTATATGCATTCAGAAAAATGAAGGGAAAGAATTTTTATTTCATTGCCTGGACTTTGCCATGCACACACATTCCTTGGCCAGTACAATCCAAAACAGGATCTAATAGTTCATTATATAATAGAAAAAATGAGATTTGAGTCAATAAGGTTCTTTAATAGAAAGATTATCAATTATAGAATCATTTCATCAGAATACATGATAAAGATCTATAAGAGATGAGGAAGCTAGAGTTTACCAAAAGAGAAATTTTTCTGAGAAGACTAATCAAGACTCTGCAGAAGCGCACCGCTTGTGCACACTGGCTACTCCGCAGGCCCGTGGGAGCAGCGGCCCGCTGCACCCGGGCTATGTGCTGTTCTACTGCCACATCTATTTTTAAGGATGAGGAAGCTCAGTCACCACAAGACGAGCTTTCCCGGCAGCGAGCCCCAGACCCAAGCTTCCAGCCAGCACTCCCCACAGGGTGAAGCCAGCTGCCTGGGAGCCACGCCCCATGAGCAGGAGTAGAACTGCAGAGCCGGAGAGGAGAAGCTGCCTTCTGGCAAGATTTTCTCATTTTCCCTGGGTGATTACTCATTCCTTCAGCAGACATTCGAGGAGGCGCCCTCCATACTGGAGCTGGTGGGCCAGAGGTAGTGAACCCATGGCTCCCATACCATAGCCGGCTGCTTGTTATCAGCAAAAGCTGTAAAAGGATCACCTTCACCTGAGAACAGGCCTTGCGGCCTCTATTCTGGGACTCAGGGTCACAGAACGCAGTCCACTCGGAACAGCGCCCTGAACCAAGCGCGTGCCCGGTGATCTTCAGGACACAACTCATGAAGCATTTGCTGCCTCCTTCTGTCTACACATTAGGTCTGCAGCCCTTAGAGAGGCAGTTCATAGCCGGGCAGTGTTCCCTCACAGTGTTTAGGGAGCTCCCATGTGTCTCCACCGTAAATACCAGCTATCTGCACATCTTCTGCTCTCTTACCTCAGGATGGCTGGGACCCATTCCTGATGAAAGCGCTGCTCAGTAAGCATGCGCTGAATGGGCTCTTCAGTCCAGCCCATTGCCTCCCAAAGCCCATGCTTTGGGACCTGAGTCACAGTAGCACAAGCACTGTGAACACATGACCCATTGAGCTGCCCCTACATACCTCCTCTGTCTCCTCTGTCTCTTTACTACCAACTCTTTTTGGAGGAAGCCATTCAGATGAGGGTTTGAGACTAACCCACAAGACAAGGGAGAGAAATGCTCCAGAAATAATGCTGGCTGCTTTAGCGTAGACTTTCAAAGTCTTAAGAGCACACATGTCACTCTGAGTGGAAAGCACAGATTCAAATTCACCCAGACTCAGAATGGAGCCCGAGCTTCCCCCTCAGTAGCTGTACGACTGAACACCTCTTTCTTTCACTACTTGCTTTAGAATCCTGATTAGATAAGGCTCTTGTAAGTAAAGACCTCAGAACATAGCAACTGTCAAAACATATGACTGCATCCCCTGAGCATGTCTTTTCAAAGATCACACAAATCCTTTGGCCTGGATGCTACCACAACACTCCTTGGAGGACGCATGTACAAAGTGTTCTATGTATACACTATTATCCAGCCTTTGAGAAAGAAGAAAAAAAAATCCCAGAATGTGCAATACCATGAATGAACCTGGAGGGCCTTATGCTGAGGACAATGAGCCAGACACAGAGGGACAAATAGTCCACAGTCTCACCTCTATGGTGAGTCTAAAGTAGCCCAACTCACACAATGGAGTGCTGGTTGTGAGGAGCTGAGAGGAGACGAGTCCAAAGGTACAAATTACAACCAAAGAAGACTCGAAAGTCCTGCAGACCTGCGGCTTACTGTGTGGCTACACTGAATGGTGGCTATGCTGCTGCGCACGCTTAAAACCTGTGAAGAGGGGATGTCTTACATTAAGTGTTCCTACCCTAAAGTAACAACATAGGAGGTGACGGTGGCAGGAGGAAGCCTCGGAGCCGGGGCAGGTCAGAGGCATGCGCTGCAGGGGCCGACTCGCGGCTGCGTGCCCCTCTCCACGCACGTCATTAAGTCTTCCACACGTGTCAAGTATGTGCAGCTTCTCACCTGGGAGCCGCACCTCAAGCAGTGGTTCTAGAAGTGCACACCTCGTCTTCCAGATCTTTCAGAATTTACTTTCCTACTTGTTCTAGTTTTATTTTTCAGTTGGTAGATTTTTAATATAGGTGTGACAGCAGAGATACGGCTGTGAGACACAAATAATGAAGAAAGAAAAGCTTCATCATTATTTGAGTATGATAGTCTCATTAACTCAGTTTTCTGTAAAATCCTATGTGGGAAAACCCCCCTCCAAGCCTCTCAACTCACAAAGATTCGAGGCTCGCGGCCATATTCACCATGAAAACAGAGCATAGCTCCCGAAACCTCAACCAATTTTATGTTTAACTTTTTTAAACAAACCGTAACAAATACCAAACGTAGCTAATCATTCCCTGATTCCTTGGGTATTTATTGTAATAGCACCAATTACAAAGAACACATTTGGAATTAATGTTCATGTCCTATGTATATGTCAATTCCGTTGTAATTTGCCATTGATTGACAACTGGGAAGTGAGCAAGGAGGCCTGGATTTTAACACACGGCCCGCATCCTGGCCAGCACAGCCTCAAGTGGGGCCAGCATGCTACACCAAAGCAGCCCCCCAAAATCAGGAAGAAGTCGGGGGTGGAGGAAGCCCAGCCCATCTTTCCCCTCTCTGTATGCACAATGCTTCTGAGAAGAGTCCAGATTCTGCAAATCCAGCATTTGTGTGTGGGGAAAAAACAAAGTCCGAGGTGCTAGAAAAAAATAGTTTTGAATGAGCCAGACTTTGGTCCAAGTCCTGGCTCCACATCTTACTCGTGCTACCTCACTCCATGCTTCAGATCCTTCATTTGAAACCAGGGGACTAGTGACAGATTTTGGGATGGCTCTAAGGATCATAAAAGAAAGAAAATGATTTGCTGCCTCTGACATATGAAGCATGTTTTAATTTTAAGTATATTATCACAATTAAAAATAATCACTATTACTACACTATTATTAGAAAAATTACAATCAAGAACGAGAAATCTCAAGCAATAGGACACCCACTGGCAAGGCCACCCAAGCAGGCCCAGCATGACAGCAGGGCAGAGTGAGGAGGGGAGGCTGAAGACATCTTCCAAGAGTCTCTTCATTGCTGCTTTTAGGTTTGGTGGCGGTGATTCTGTTTTAATCAGCTCCTTTAAAGGGTCCAACTCAGACAGCAGAGTAACATGGGGGAAGAAGAGCTCTGAATGGAAGGGGGCTCCGTGCTGCCTCCAGGCACCACAGGCAGGCTTTCCAGAGCTGTTGCCCACCCTGCAGCACTGCCAAGGCCAAGGGAGAACACAGACTGAGTGAATGCAAAGCATCGCAAAAGTCTATTTCTGTTAGCATCATCACCGCCACCTGTCATAAACGAAGGTCTCGCAAAGCTCACCTGCGGCGTTTGGGTCTCAACCCCAGCTTCGATGCAGATGACTCGTGGAAGGCACGCTTGCTCTTGGCTTTCCTGTTCCTAACTGTGTTTCAACCAGGAAGTGCCACTGTCCCCACCTACAGCTGCAGCACACTCAAGGTCACAAGAGTGACCTTAGAACTATATGAAGGGGAAGGAAATCGGCCCATGGGCTGATGGGACAGTAGCACAGCAACACCCACTGATAGGAAAACACTTGGGCAAGGTCTAAGGATACCCAGCACCTTACCTCCCTCATCTCTACCTTAATCCATTCATCCAAGAACACAAGGTGAATGCTTCTCACAGCGTATCGCCCATCTCACCTACTGGCTCACCGTACAGGCATTCAACTTGGCCTCCCACACTACACTCTGAGACCCTGGAGTGGACAATCAATCTGCAAAAAGACTCATACACTTGCCAAGTCAGGCCCCAACATATACTGCAGTGGATGCTTAAGATGAGCTCCCGCATGGCTGACTGCAGCTTGCCGAGGCAACAGTGCTCTCTGAGACATGAAGGACTAGGAGTAAGTCCATCCCCTCATGGCAGGGATGGTCAGCCAGCCCGTGGTGGCTCTGTTTACAGAGGCAGAATCTGCAGAAAGCATATCAGTGTTTACAGGAAGCTGCGGGTACTCTGACACATAGCAAATCTCTCTGAAGCACTTGACTTCAGAGTCTAAAGACCCTGTTTCAATCGTAACTCTACTGTATGTAGCACCTAATCCCGCCAAATTCTAGCTTCATCCTCAGTAAGTGAATAACAGTACAGGTTTTCCCACCTCACAGTGTTATTGTGGGTTCTTGAAAAGATCATAAATGTAAAAACTTCCATTCTATATATACGCCATTGAGTGGATTTAAAGTATTATTAGTAATTATATTTGTGTATTGCACACACTGTATTCCTGGGAGACGAAGTGAGAAAAAATACTAAGAGTCCTCCTTGTCTCCTTGTGGCCAGCTTTCCTGATTCTCACCCTTAAACCAACCTGACAGCGGAACCGGAGCCCCATTCCATGCCACAGACTCAGTGTCAAGCAGCTTGAGCCTGTAATGCATCTCTCAGCACTTAATGAGCTACACTTCCTGCATTTGTCTCTTTCAGTAGTCAAGCCCAGATGCCTGCCGGGTGGGCCCCAAAGCAGGCAGCAACGCTAACATGAGGCCCCTGGCTCTGCTCCCCAAGGGCTCAATTTCCATGCTCCAGACATGAGCCCCTGAAATGGGCACTGTCTCAGTTGCTCTTCTCTCACTGCTGGTACAAATATCTGACACCCAAAGTGAGAGAAGGAAAGGTTTATTTAGCTCACAGTTATTGCAGATTTCAACCCATAGTTCACTGGCTCCAAGGCAGACTGGAACATGGCAGAGGGCAATCTTTCATGGTGGCAGCAAATAGCAAGAGAGCAAAACGGAGGAGTAATAACAGCAACAACGGCAACAGAGAGGAAGTCGGTCTCTGTCTTGCTCGTGCTACACCCAGAATATCTGTCCTAGGATGGAGAAGTGCTAACACCCATAATCCTAACCGTACTAAGACACATACTCCCGGTAGATCATGAGTTAATTTCAAACTCTACAGGTCCATGTCTCATGACTGTATGAGGTGGGAGAACAACTAGACACAAACCATAGCATTGTGCCCTTGGACCCCCAAAGTCTTATGCACATCCCTTTGCGCAAAAGCCATTTTAGCCCATCTCTAAGAGTTGCCAAAGTCCCAAGAGTTTTAACATTACTGAAAAGTCCAAGTTCCAAGTTTCATCCAAGATTCAAGGCAAACTCAAAGCCCTTATACAAATGAAAAATTAAACCCTTCCAACATTCAGTGGCACAAAACAATCATTACCATTCCAAAAGTGGCAAACAGGGGAATACCAAGGGACCAACACAAGTCCAAAATCCAGCAGGACAAACGTTAAATCCTGTAGGTCCTTGTGCAATATCTGAAGCAATCTGTGAGGAATTATGAGCTCCATATGGCTCAGCCCCTATGGCACTCATGGTGGTAGCTGTAATAGCTTCTCTCTTAGGCCAGCTTTGACTCCTCTTTGCCATTTTCCTTAGATGATCCACATTCCTGGATTTTCCAAACTTCTGGGATTTCCACTGAAAGGCTTCTCACTCACAACTTTACACACAGCTTTCCTAGGGGCACACTGCCTGGCCTCCCAGGCTTTCTTCTGAAACCTACGTGAAAGCCTTCTTAACTTGCAGAACTCCTTCATTCTGAATGTGCCTAAAACCACCACCACATGGATGACACCAAGGTCTACTGATAGCTGGAGCATTATCCAGGCTTTCTTCTCTCCTGGCTATAGGAGTCAAGTGCCTGGATCACTGAGCACTTGGACTCAGATTCCAAGGAACAAATTTGCCAGGCCAGTGTCCTTCTGGATCTTGGTATGGCCACTGCCACCATGCTGGAACATGGGGCTCTGTGGCTTTCTCCTCAAGACAAAGTCTCTCTCCCTTGCAATTCTGAGGGAACAAAGGGTGGAGACCTTCTGACTTCAGAGATGTCCTAAGTCATCCTTCTGATTCTCTAGTTCCTGCTAAGCAATGGAGATCCTCTCAGCTCTATCTTTGCAGTACAAAGCTTTACTGGAGCTTCCTTTCTGGTCAAACTCACACTTTAACCATCCTACTGGGCTCTTTGCTCTTGATTCTCAACATAAATGTGGCTAAAAGCTGCTAAAGCATCCATGACCCTCACTGAGTATTTGGATGCTTTGATATATCTTTTGCCAAATTAATCATTACACCATGTTTAATCTCAGTATCAGGCAAAGTCTCTCAACAGGAGCAAAATTCATTTAAGCTTTGTGCCATGTCATAACACAAATCATCCATAGTCCAACAACCAATGCAGTTCTTCCCAGTAGAAACCTCCCAGCCTGGTCTTTACACACAGGCTTTCTATCAGCTTTCTGGACTTTGGAGTTCTGACCAGAATCTCCCTTACAGAAGAACCAAAGGCATTTCAGCTCTTCACTAGTAGACAACCTCTCCAAACCTTTCCTAGTTCTTCCCATAAGCCATTCCCAAAAGCTTGCAATCTGCATGGTCAGGTTTAGCCATAGCAATGGTCCCACTTACGGGATACCAAATTCTGTCTCAGTTACTCTTCTCTCATTGCTGGGACAAATATCCAACACCCAAAATGAAGGAAGGAAAGGTTTATTTAGCTCACAGTTACTGACTTCCGTCCATATTCAGCTAGCTCCAAGGCAGAATGGCACATGGCAGACAGCAACCTCTCATGGCAGTGGCAAAGAGCAAGAAGGCAAAGTGGAGGAGTAGCAGCAACTCCTCAGAGAGGAAGAAATTCTCTCTGCCCCAGGCTGGAGAAGGACTCACACCCATAATCCCACCCACACTAAAACCCATAATCCCAGTGGATCATGAGCTAAGCCCAAACTCTGGAAATCCCCACCCCATGACTGTATGAGGCTTTGGGGGAGAACTAGACACAAATAATAACATCCCCTCCTGAAACAACAAGGAAAAATTTCATCTTCAATGAGAAATGCTAGCACATGCCCACTCTGAGATGACATGGAGACTGAGCTTGCCTGACGAAGACTTCAAAGAAACCATCCTAAAAATACTCCAATGCATGTGGATACACTTGCAACACATGGGCAAAAAGCAAGTCTCAGCAAAAGAACAGGAAATATAAGACAGAGCCAGATGGGAATTGTAGAACTGACAAATAAAATAACTGAAATTAAAGGCTCAAAGATTGGGCCCTACATAGACCAGAGAGAAAAGATGAATGAATGTGAAGACAGAAAAACAAAATATTTTCCTGAACAAGAGAAACAAGGAAACTAAATATCTCATTATAGAATCAAGGACTTATGGAAGGAAAAAAAACTAACAACCATGTCCTAAACAACCTAAAAAGAGAGAAGAAAGAACGTGGGCCTAAGAAATAATGACCAAAATAAAATTTGGCAAAAGATGCAAATCTAAAATTTAGGGGGATAAACTCCAAACATCCACACCAAGATGTACCCAGTCTTCTGAACCCCAGTCATAAAATGTTTAAAGTTACAAGAAGGGAACCCTGCTACCCATATAGGTATGTCACAAAGAACAATTGCTGTTGAAATGGGCCAGGGAGATAGGTCCTGAGTTCAACCCTGGTACAGAAAGAGAGAGAGAGAGAGAGAGAGAGAGACAGAGAAGAGAGAGGAGAGAGAGAGGACAGAGAGAAGAGAGAGAGAGAAGAAAGAGAGAGGAGGGAGGGAGGGAGAAGGAAAGGGAGAGGGAGGGAGGAAGGGAAGGAGGGAAAGAGCGAGGGAGGGAGGGAGAGAGGGAGGGAGGAGGGAGGGAGGGAGGGAAGAGAAAAAAAGAAAAAAGGGAAGCCAAAAAGAAGCACAGTTTTCAAGTGCTAAAAGAAAAACACTGACAATCTAGAATTTTATACCCAGTACAAATATCCTCCGGGAGTGAAAATAAAAACAAAACATTCTAAAGAGGAAGGTAATATATGACCAGAAGTCCTACCTTAAGAGAAATATGAAACGGTCTTGAAACAAAAAATGACAAAGAAAACACCTTGAAAAACTAGGGAAAAAGAAAATCCAGAATGAGGCACAGGAAAAAGCAGAATAAACAGAAGTCATTTGGCTTATAAATCAGACATGCAAGAGAAACCAGAATATGAAGATCAGTGCATGGGTTCTCTTTTCTTCTATTTCCACAAAGCTTCTTTTTATCCCTAGACTCTTTTTGGTTCTTCAAGAAGTCAAGGGCTCTGCCTCCACACCCTTGGTTCCAGGAATGAAACAAAATGAGGAGAATATCAGTCACTGGTGTCGATCCCTAGATCCAGCAATGCTCCCTTCCTAGGGATTCAACATTCCAAACCCAATGCCAGTCTACAAGGCACAGGCTGCCCCTTCCTGACCCCCATTTTTTTATTCTGTAGACCATAAAAAAAATGACACTTTCATCACTAAAAATTAAGAAAAACAATTGCACACTGGGGGCACCTATTCTCCTTCCACTCAGCCTTCACTCAGCAGAGAACCTTGTGGCAGAGAGCACATTCCTTTTGCAATGCAAGAGGCTGAGCTTATCTACATAAAGAAGGCTCCTATATTGTGACTGTGACCTCATTTACTCCCCATTAGGGACAGAGGACAAGAGGTGACCACTACTAGAGATTCCTGGAAGTGCTGAGGTCACTTCATCTTCCTTGGCTGCAAGCTTTCTCCCCCTACCCTGCATGTGCACCATGCTGCTATCTACACACTGGGTCACCAATAGGATTCATGGTTTACAATGGGAGTGAACAACTTTTCATAGGCCTTGGATCCGCTCTCTTGGCTGATGTATGTGCCACAGAAGTGAGAAAGAGGCCAATAGAAAAAGGTGGGGAGGCCTCTGCTCTGGGAGACTGTGGGAGCCTCGGGAGGCAAAAACACGACTTGTGCTGCCACCTGGCTTGGGCGTCTGGTAGCAGAGAATCAGAGTGGTCTTTTCACCCATCCTTGGCAACCTAACATCATCCAAATTTAGACAGCTGAGACAGACACGGCCCTTCCAGCAGCGAGGAGCTGTGATGGTGTGGTTGCACCTGTGCTCAACACACGCCCTGAAGGCACAGTGGCTGTGACTCTGGATCCAGCTAGAGCCAGCGACTTCCTCAACTGGTCTGGTGATCTGCAGAGGGGCAGAGGTATACGTTTGACCAACAGACAGCACCAGAGGACCCTGAGACATTCATCCTAAGCTCTTGTCTCCCGGTTTTGTGCCTCTTCTCTTCTGACTGAGAGGTCAGCATCTACAGGGGTTTGCCTCCTATAGACCTTAAATTCTGGATTTTGGGGGTTCTTTGTTTGTTTTTGTATGTTAGGGAAGGGTCTATATAGGGTGTTTGGGGTCTCACTACTAGATGGACACAGAGTGATCCACCTGTTTACAGCCTCTCAAGAGCTGGGATTATAGGCATGCACCACCACACCCAGTCTCAACTGCTATCTCAGCATGCTCCAGGGGTGAGGCCAGCATAGCAGGCCTAGGGATCGAACCCCCAATTCCTACACCTGCTTGCAGGCATTTTAATCCACTAAGCTCTTTGGCCAGTCCTACAGATTTTAGATTCTGGGTTGTGAGTCTCAGGTAAAGTTGTGAAGTTTCTGTCAGCTCTAAATCATGAACTCTAATTTGCAGAGAATATTTTCCTAGCATGTAATCTGGAGTGGCCACCTCTACTGTTGCCCTCTGTGTGCATACTTAGAAGTTGCCAGCCCCTGAGCTTCTTGCTCAGTTTTCTGCCCCTGGGTTCCAGCAGAGTGAGGGTACAGAACCCATGTAGATCTGTCATTTGGCCACAGCTCATACAAGCAAACATGTAAACTGTCCAAAATGAAACAACACAAGGCAACTGGCTTGTCTGCCTCTGATTTTTGACATTGTCAGGTATCTCAAAGAGGCTACAACCACGGAATGCTGGCTCTGTCCTGAGGACTGTCTGGGTAGGGCCAGGGCAAAATGTTGTGGATACATAGGTGAGCTGTAGACAAAGAATAAGCTATACAATCAAAATCAGAGCTATCGATATAGGAAAATGACAACCCAGTCAAGTTTTCCATGAAAGAAGACACAGGGCTCAGGGACTGAAACATTTTGAAAGGAAAAGGAAAAAAATATTTGTTTTCTAAGTGTAAAGGGAATAAGAACCCACCCCCCCAAACAAAGAGTAACTGAATAAACTCTGAAGTTATCAAGGTAGTAAAAATGCCTGAGATGCCCGGGGTCTTTGGGATGCTCACAATAATATCCAAACCATGTCTGTTAAATTCATCAGTGTCAATTAAAATATCCTTCTAAATCTTAACAGAATAATGAGATGTCACTGCACTTTCTAAACCACAGCCCTCATGTGCAACGAAGTTCAAGCATACCGTATGTGAGCCAGGTGGTATGACGCACACCACGGATCTTCGTTTCTCTCAGGTCTACACCAGAACCTTAAGGAGAAAACATCCCCTTCCACCTGAATGGATCTGACAGGCTTGCCTCTCTCTGGTGGCATCAGGGTGACCTGCAACTGGCTCACAAGAAAATATGATCAAGAGAAACAACTGGCCAGAATCAGATGACAAGCACAGGCCTGAGGCCCAGGCAGCCATGCACTCAAAAATTAGGATGACAAATCGAGCCTACTGGCAGGAGGACAATTAAGAGGGCTGGCTGCTACGTTTCCTAGGAGGATTCCTCGGCAGCCCTGCCCGAGCGTGACAGCTGTTTAACATCGGCCCAAGGGGATGAGCAGAGATGAAAGAGAAAATGAACTCCTCGGAGCCTCATTCAGCTCCTGAAAGGGAAAGGAGAAGAGAGGTGGACATTTGACTCCTCCTTGGGCCATGACTGGATTGTATTTGGAGGGCTGGGATCTTCTTGGGGGAAGAGATGGTCACATTAGCAGCAAAGAGGCCACATTTTAAAAGAAAAGCAGTTGGGTTATTAGTGAACAAATCAGAACCAGTGCTAAGACGCCCAAGGCCTGGCTGGCCCCTGTGGTAACCACATCCGGAACACAGTCTTTATCGGAACGCTCGGCCCTAAGCGGACTTCAGTTGCAGCCCTTCTCATCTCAGCAGCCACCGACAGGCAGAGCTCAGCGGCAGCTTTCATTAATTTCCACTATCACTGCTGACTCAAAGCTTCAAGCAGGAAGGGATCCAAGGGCTTTGTCTTTTTCACAGGAAATTTACAGTTACAAGGGTCAGTTTCCTTGAACCCTATGGTGGGGCACAGGAGGGCAGGGAGCAAGCTTCTTTCTGTTCCAAAGAAACAGAAGGACTGGACTTTAAAAAAAAAAAAAAAAAAGAAAGAAAGAAAGAAAGAAACAGACAGTGAGAGCATGAATACCCAGTTCTGGCTCCAGCCAGAAATAAACATGAAAAATAACAAAAGTCCTGAAGTGCGCAGCTGAGGATGCGTCTCTGGCTGCATCTGGGGGCAGCTCTCAAAAGCCACCTGGAGCTCTCTGAATCCCAAGTAATAACTTTAAACTATTTCCTAAGCCAGTTTTTTGAGAGCCCTGAATGGCTGGCATAAGTGCCCAGAACAACGCCGTGGCACTGCTTCCCCCAGCGTAGCCCGGCCCCCTGCCCGCGGTTCGCCAGGCAGGAGAGCCATGCACAGGGGACCTGCAGGGGGCAGCCTCCTCTGACAGTGGCCTTCTCTTCCCTGATGTTCTTCCCCAGCTCTTGAACTTACACTCCACCCATTTAGGGGAAGGGATTTTGAAACAAGTATCTTAAAGAGCAGATATTGGAAAATGAACTGCAAAGCTAAGTCTCTAAAGGACAGGAAAGCTCACCAGGCTTATAAGTCAGGGACAGGCCCTGCATGCGTGTCACCTCATTAACGCTTCTGCTCTGTTGTCTTCATTTTTGGTGATGACAGAGGTCAAGTCATCCCAAGGTCACAAGATAACCTGGACCTGGGTGTGGCCAGCTCCAGCCGCAGCCAGCAGATGTGTCCCTCTGCCCACACATGCAGCCCTGGTGACCTGTTCCTCATGGGACTGCTGTGACAGAGGCTGCGACCACAGGCCAAAAATCCCTTACAAATCCCTTGCCGAGGTCCTCCGCACCCTGGCAGGCATCATCTGTGCTCAGGAGCTTTTCCTGGGGACAAAGGCACGCTCTGTCCCTGATGCTCTTTTATCTTCTTGGGAAGACAGAACCAAAGACCTCTCTCTGCCAATCACAGAAGAACTCGTCTTTGATGCCTGAGCTTCCCCCCGGCTCTTGCACCCTCTGCCCTGGCCGGCGTCCACTTCCCCTCCAGGAGCTCCCTGCTCTTGCTTGGCTGTAGTTTCTCTCCCTGCTGAAAGGGTAGCGCACTGATGAAATGTACAGAGCTACGGATGTGATAAAGACCCCACGATCAAGAAGTCCGCTTGCAACAGTAAAAAGGAGATGCCAGACTAGAAAATGGGCCATGTTTGGCAAGCCTTGCTTACATTTTAGACCAAGCCAATCGCACACACGTACAGAGTCACACAGGCACAGAGACACACAGGTCTTAAAATTAATGTTTCAACCATTATTGAATGACGACTGCCTACCACTGTGTGAGGGCAAGTTGCCAGAGAAGTGGGACCCCCAGGGCCCCAGAGAAGGTCCAGGAATAGGCACAGACTGAACTGGGCAGCCTCGGGGAGCTTCATGGTCTTTGAGTTCTAAGAAGCTGCTGCCTGGATAGCAGCCCACATAACCAGCTTGCAGGTTTGCCTCACGAGGGAGCTTCCCCTCTCCCCCATCTCAGAACAAGGACTGAGAAAACACCTTCAAGCATCACCCCAGAACAAGCCTGGTGCTTCCGAGATGGCACCCAAAATAAGGAAGTCGTACATAGGCTTTGTGGCTTGTTTCAAAGGAAAATCTCTGTTCCCTGTAGTTCATAAACCTAACTCAATGGTTGGCACATACAAAAGAGCACTTGAAGAGCTGATGAATGAATGAATGAATGGATGAATGAATGACTGCCATTACAACAGGCACTGGGTCCAACTTTCTGGGATCTAGCTTGGTGATCTTTCGTAAGTCTCTGGGCCCTTTCGGGGGTGTCTCTGCTGACAGGAAGGGCGGCCCCACCTCTTTGGGTCTGGGGAGCCTCAGAAGAGCTCACAGACACAGAGCAGTTGCTCACATAAAGCAGTCTGCACGGTGAAGGGTTGACGTTCTTCCCTGGTTGGCGCCCCTGACAATCCACAACAGCTCTCTCAGGGAGGTTGAATCCAGCCCTGACTAATCTGTCTGTGCACTGCAGGCTGACGGAGCCCAAGTGCCTCCCAATCTGGCTCTGGGCTCCACCTCTGCTGTTCGCTCGCCCCTCAGACCCTGACCTTCAGACACCCAAGTCCAGGATTGAGCAGGCGCTTTCCCCTCCCTGATGACCGGGCCTGCCTGGGTCAAGGCACGCCCAGCGCCCGCCCCCCCCCCCGCGCCCGCCCCTAGCCTCCTAGATACATCAGGCTGCACTGAGCAGACCACATGAAGGCCCCAGCTAAACGGCCCTCGTAGGGCCGTAGTGCTGCTGGGCCTTCCACTGCCCGAGTCCTGCCCGGCAGCACTGCGATGGCTCTCAGAGCAGTGCTGTGCTATCTTTGCTTCTCTGCGTGAACATTTTAGCTAGGATACAGGCTTTCACGTGGCAATGCCAGAACCACGCATGCACACAAGAGACGAGGCTGACCCCACTTAAAGTGGCTGAGACCGGAGTTTACCTTTCTAGCAATTTGATATTGTCTCTGTCCCTCCGGGAGACACCAGAGGCACTTGGCACTTGGCATTTTTTCTTCCTGCAGCACAGCCTGGATCTGAGTGTTCCTCTCACCCCATCATCTATTATGATCTTTAAAAGCAGTGCTGTCCTAGAGTGACTCACTTTTCAAATACAGACAACACAGTTTAGGAACATCCTGTCCAAAGACAACAGCTAGCACTGAGGGAATAATGACCCTGGCTGCGAGTGTGTCTCGCTTTCTACTGAGAACTGCTGCTATTAAGCCTCTGAGCTCACACAGTCTGGTTCCGTGAAGCGCACCTGGCCCCTCTGCCCAGCGCTGCCTTCCTCTCTGTCTACTCTGCGGTTGTCTCCCAGCAGCATTCAGGATGGATCCGCAGGGACTAACTACCCAGCAGGCAGTGCAAGGCAGCGTCCTTTCCTGCTGATGCCATGCTAGAGCTACTACCATCTCCTGAGTGCCTACGGGGATTCCTAAGAGTGCTATGTCCCTAATGTCGTGCATTCTTCCCAAAAACCCCACAAGAGATTCTCCGGTGCCAAAGAAACTAAAGTTTTAAGAATTTAACTCATGTCCCGAGTTCCTGGTGGGGCAGCTATTTGAATCCAGACCTCTGACTTCAGAGTCCATTGTCTGAAGACCAGGGTAGATGGGCAGGTCAGCAGCATGAGACCACCAGCATGGACAAAGCGTGAGAGGGTGCTGACAGTATTCATCCCCTCACTTGTCTGTATCCGTCACTTGACGAGAGGTACTGAGCATCAGGTGCTCAAGGCAGAGGACGGTGTACCTGCCCTGCAAACACACATGGGGACTTAGTAAGCTTGGCAGATCCACGGGGCAGGTAGAGGACACAGGTGCCTTGGGAGGACAGGGAAGTTGTAGAGGTGCAAAGGACACAGGCCATGTCACAGTGGACAACGCGGCACAGGCCAGATCTTCGAGCAGTGGTGGCAAGCCTATGGCACACGTGCCACAGCAGGCTCTAAAAGGCCCTCCTCGCATGTGGAGAGAAGGCAGTGTAGATGGAAGCTAGTGGGACAAGCGAGGCTCCCACAGAAGCCACGGGCAGCACAGAGTGGATAAAGAGCTGAGCCTTGGGCAGCCTTTGCTAGCAACACCTCCAGCAGGGACTCCCGAGGCAGAGGCAATCTGGAACAGACCTGAACACTGAGCTTTCTCCACGACGGGACGTGCCTCAGCAAGTGAAGGCAGGCTGAAGGACCCCAGTCCTCGGCAGCACCCAAGGACATCCTCTGCAGAGGTCCCTGGGATGCCCCAAGGACTGTGTCCTACATCCCCTCCCAGGGAAGTGGTGGCCCGTGTAGAGAAGGTGGCTATCTTTCTCATAAACCCCTCCTGGACTCCTCCCCAGGCAGAGACGTCAAAAGGAACCAGAACAAGGGAACTGTGGAAGGCAGATGGCCAAGATAGCCAGTCGGCCTCTGGCTGTCACTGGGAATGCTTTCACTCAAATGTCCCTGCACCTGCAGCAGTAATAAATACACTCCACGTCCAACTCAGTCTTGGCCCCGTGGGTCCAGGCCATGCAGAGGGTGGAAGAGAACGTCTGTAGCCAGCTCTCTTCCCCTGGAAAGGTACGACCAGCTGGTCAGCAAAACGCCACCTGCGCAGGGAGCAGAGGGGGAAGTGGCCACCACCTGGGGAGCCCCATGCGGGTACAGCCACCACTTGCACCAACACCTTCAGTCCTCAAGATCCTTCTCAAACACAAGAGATGCCATACGGTGGTATGGGGACAGAAGAGCTGAGACAAGTGCTAATGTGCCCCAACCGGCTACGGGGACTCACATCTCCCCTGAGTCTCAGTCTCCGCACCTGTAGGATGCTAGCAAGAACAGCAGCCACTCCGCAGGACACTTTAGAAGAGCGAAAGAGATAATGCACAAAAATCTCACGGTGACATCCTGCAGGGAACCTGTTATCTCGCAGTCTGTGTCTTACACTCTCAGACCTCCTCTTCTACAGACAGTTAATCTGCCCTTGACCTGAATTTCTTCATCCCTACTAACAGGGGCATCAAGACTAGATCCAAGATCTGCCAAGCAAGGTCCTGTGGCCCCAACAAAGGCAGAGATAACAGATTCCTCATCACACTTATCAGGTCATTATTATTATCCCACTTAACTGTTGAGTACACCGAGTCTAAGAAAGATGGAGCGTGTTTCCCAGTGTGCACACAGCCCTGCTCGGTGGAAGGTGCAGGCGGCACCATGTTCTTTCCCCAGTTGCAAGTGTCTGCTTTTGTTTTATGTCAAAAGGAGTCACCTCATTCCAGATGCAACAGAGAGGCAGACTTTCTATCATCCCAGGTCCTGTAGTTCCATTCATGCAACCAGATACTTACTGCGCTTGACACTTAATTTCTTCTGAAATATGAGTGAGCCAAGCCTCCCCACCCGTGCACCTAAGCCACGGTTTTACTCTTTTAATGCAAGGATAAAACCTTGCAACCCTATTAACCATCATTTTGATAAATTAAGTTCATTTTTTTCAAGCCTGAACTAATCAGTTTAGATCTGAATCCTCTCCCCCAACATATCCATTATCTCACCCGTCTTCCTGTCACCTCCATATTTCTTCCTCTGTCATTGATTAAAGGAAATGTTAACAGCACAGGATCAGGAATAGCACCTTGTCGTTCTAGAAAACTGTCTCGGGCTTAAGAATGCTTCACTGAAAATACTCCGATCATATTACTCCACAAATCACTCATCCAGACCTAAGCCCTCCGCCTGCAGCCCGAGGTTATCCTGAGAGGCTTTTTAAATGCCTTGCTGAAATTAGGACAAACACTCTACCACAAAAAAGGGAATGAGGTTAGCAGAACAAGATTCTTGATGCTTCCCCGTGATCACTATTTGCTTTTCCAAGGTTACACAAACCATCTCTACCATCTCTTTTGGGATTTCAAAATCTTGTCCAGGACTTTCAGTTAGCTCATGAGTCTGTAGTACATAAAACATTTTGACAAGAGGGACAAGTGCTTATATTAAGACTTCGAGAGCACTCCCAGGCTACGATTATGTCTTCAAAACCATGTGACACTTGAACTTGGGGAGAAACTGTCAAGATTAAAAGAGAGGAGTTGGCTTAAGGTGGACCAGCTGCTCTCATAACCAGATGGCCACATCTGACCATTTGGGCTCATTGGCCCTACTCCATCTGGGACTGTGACCTCAATGACTAGAGTTCCTATGAACTTTGACTTTCTGCCATTGCTTGCTCTACTCAGACATACTAGGACTTTCCAGGGCTTACTTAGAGACACTCCTTGAGCCTCCAAGCCCTAAACATTCCCATCACACAAATCAGTCATTTCTGGAAGGACTAGCGCAGAAGGCCTCGTCCCTGAGACAGGATTCATCACAGTTTCAAGGTCCTTGCATTCAACCCCAAGGGTCTCTGTCCTACTATCCCCTTGCCCAGGCTTTCACACTGCCCTGACCTGGCACACAACTTTCCGCATAGTCTTACCATTCACACACACACAGATTCCCAGAAGCCAGGGCACCACATCCCGCATGAATGCTCAGGCTTGTTTGGGCTTACTTGGCTCTGCAACAAAACTTAGTCTTCTTAAACCTCCACTTCCCAAGTCTATGAACAACGTAAGAACTACAAAGTTGAGGTCTAACCAAAGGTTCCTCCTCTAGACACACCCTCCTCTGTCGGGGTAACCTACTAATATGGTTTGTACCTAGATGACTCCCAAGAGCCTGTGCACTCACGGGCAGGCCCTTTGGAAGGTGACTGGCCTATGGGGTTCACAGATGACTTGCTGTCAGGAGACAGGGTCTGGTTGAAAGAGGGTCCCTGGAGGCAGGGCTCAGGAAGGGCTATCTTCCTCCTGGCTCCTCCTTGCACTCTCCCTACTTCCTACCACCAGGAAGGAGGTTCTATTAAGACTTCTAGAGCACTCCCTGGCTACAATTATGTCTTCAAAAGCATGTGACACTTGAACCTGGGAGAAACTGTCAAGATTAAAAGAGAGGAGTTGGCTTAAGGTGGACCACCAGGCTCCAAGGTAGCCAGCTCTCTTCCACCAGGACCCTCTGCCATGCTGCCTACATTGGAGCCAGCTGACTATGGACTGATCCCTCTACAAACTATAAGCCAAAATAATCCTGTCCTGCCTTAAGTTGGGAATGTCAGATATTATGTGTCCACCATGAGAAAAGTGACTAAGAACCCCTAAACAATATGCAGCTCCCTAACTCTTGAAGTCACTTGGAAACCTTTAATTCAGCAATTCCACTTTCAACAACTTATAATTGTGTATGCAAATATGCATACATATGATAAAAATACAAAGGATACATAGGTCTATGTAAATGTGTACACATATGTATGAAAGACACAGATATGCATATCCTTAAGAATTATATCAATCTTTATGTACTACCAGGATCAGTACTTTTTTTTTTTTTTTAAAGGAGGCAGATGCTACCGGAGGACTGGCATAACAAAGCGAGTGGTAGCTCTTTCTGGACGGTGCATGTACAGAGATGAGTGTGCGCTTCTCTAGCATTTCCAGGTCGCCTGCAAAAGCACAGCTGATTATTTTGCAAACAATTAAAAGTCATCAGTGTCGTTCTCATGCACGTGTTCACTGTAAGGATACAATCCATTCACCAGTCCCTAACCTAGTAAGATCTGTACCTCTACCATGTGAAAGTTCTGTGCCATGTGCTCCAAAGACCCAAGGAGCAAGGCCCACTGCCTGCCCCCTCCTAGATGAGGAGATGGGAGGTGAACAGAGCCAACAGAAGCAGTATGAACAGCCTGCACCTGAGGACGCACACACACTGCGTGAGCCCCACGACCATCAAGCAGGAAGACCAATGCCCCACCACCACCACCCACCCACCCACCCCATCCCCACCATCACCCACCCCCTGCTCGAAGGACTACATAAGTGGTGTGCTGAGAAGCTGGCATCCAGGAAATCCAGCTCCAGGCTAATGCAGACTGCTGGTGCCCCTCTGTAGGAGAAGCTCTGGGTGAGAAAGTGCAAAGACACAGAGAAACAGGATCAGGCAGACCCCGCCCAATAGGAGGAAGATAGTCGCCCTAGAAGAAGTACCTGCTGGACTGCAGATGGGCCTACGGCCAGCCAGGAAGAATGACTTAGATAATAGTAACAGGAAACGCTGCTGCAACACCAGCCCAACAAGAGCCTACCTGGTAGAACAAAGGGGAAGGGAGGTTAAAGGTGGATCCCACTAGGTGCCTGCAGAGAGCCCTGGGCAAGACGGCTGAGACAGGCCGGCACTCATGTCCCCTGGGAAAACCCACCCAGGAAAGGTGGGAAGTGCGCATCGCTCTGGAAATGCCCACGGGAGACCCCGTGCTTCCTGCACCTGCAGGCTCTCACTCCTCACCACCCTGCCTCTCCAGGGCTGCCTAAGATGTGAGCCCAGATAAGTAAATACAAGTTTCATTCCAGGTAAAACCCACTGCCTTACAAGTAACATAAATAGGTCTGAAGCAAGTGTCTACACAGTAGCGAAGGAACTCCGGGTGCAGGCACAACCAGGCGGGGACAAGACCAGAGAGAGATTTCTGGGAGTCTCCTCAGGGCTCCTGAGTAGAGGCTGGGAACACAGTAACAGGAATGTGTGGGACGTGCAGCCACCAGATACTGGAGAAGGCACCATCCCCTCTTCCTTCTCTACTTGCCAGCCTTGTCTAAAGTCTCTGAGCGGAAGCTCTGCTGGCTAACTGGCTTTCTGACATGGGCTTCCACGCGAAAGGGAGGGTCTCTGTCCAGACAGCTGTAAGATCCAATTCATTTGTCTCCCTTACCCTGGCACATACTCTAACCAACCCTCAAGCTCTCCGCAGTAGCATTCCTTTGGGTATGACGATTCCCCTGGCTCCCTACTGCAAATCGCCTCTGCACAGAAACTCAGTAAGAGGAGCTAGCTGGTTTCAATGACCTTAAAATAATAAACACACACTAGCCTACATGCACAGCATTTTGATACCCGTTCATGTTTGCCGTTCGTTCCTTCTTCCTCACAGAAACCAGAGGCAGGTACAAATGAGCCCAGTGTCCCAATTTAATGGAGATGGAAAGAGAGGGACAGAAGGGTGAAGCGACTGAGAGCAAGAGCGGACAGTGACGCATGCTACTGCCGTTCCCTGGGCCGCATGTCCCATCCATCCTCCACAGCCTCCTCGCTCTCCAAGGCCTGAGTCACAGAACACAGACGGAAAGGGGTGGAGCTGCCGCCTCAACTGTTTGGGCCCAAACACAGACCGACACTCGTGGACTCATGAACCCAGTCCCCAGGCGTGAGCACGCACATTTGGCATGCACTCGGTGTGCGAGCACAGAGGGGAGGGAATCCAGCCAACGCTGAAGACAAGGGAGGAATAAAAGAGCATAAGTTTTCAAAAAAGAAAAAGGCCTTCAGGCTCTGCGCTGTCCACCATGGCTGCCAGGGGCCGCTGGGAAGTACTGAGCATGCGCAATGCGGTCAGGGAGAACTGAGGGGCGTGGGCACCAAACGAAATAGGGTTCAAAGGCTTCTTAGGAGAAGCATACGTAGCGATCATTAGTACTTGAATGTCAACGTGCTGAACTGATGACCTTAGGTAAATTAAAGTGCAACATTAAATTAATTTCATGGGGCCGGCGACATAGCTCAGCGGTCTAAAGCACCTGCTTAGGCAACCTCAGAGATCTTGGTTCGATCCCCGGCACCACATGCTCCCCTGGCCCCATCCCCAGGGCAGCCTGAGCCTGCCATAACACAAATAAATAAATAAATAAATAAAGTAAGTAAGTAAGTAAGTAAGTTTAAAATTAATTTCATGTGTTTGGGTTTTTTGTTTTTTGTTTGTTTGGTTGTTTTTTCCTTTTCTGTCTCTTAGAAAACTCCGCGCCACATGCGGAGCTCCTGTTGCATCTCCATAGGATGATGCTGGCATACGCAGTTTTCTTCTTTCTTTTTGTGAACCAAATCCAGGATGCCTGACTTTCCCAGCACTCAAGAGCAGCCTGAGGTACACAGCGGTCTCCATAGTGCGCTGACCGGGCCAGCCCACCCCCCACCCCCACCCCCACCCCCACCCCCGCTTCTGTCCCGCCCTATCCTGCAGCTACTTTCTTCATTACACTGATCTCCCGTGCCTTGCTTCCCTAAGGTCTTTCCTCAAATTTCCATACCCAGCCCCCAGTGCCTCAAAGGGAGGGGGACCCATGATTACAGCCTGCTGGCCCTGGTAGGCTCCAATCCTCCTTCCTAGACCAGGAGGCAAGAGGTAGGGTCAGGGCAGGATGAAATCTGTCAGGACAATGGTCTTCCAGAAGTCCCAAGATTTTCTTCCACAGTGACAATATCACCATCCCAAAGCTTATTCATCTTAGACATCATGAGAGGCTCAGCTCTGGTGTATTTTTCTGCTGAAACTACTTTCCCTTAATGCTGTGGCCATCCTACAAGCCCCCTGTTGTAGGGCTGTCCTCAGGGGCCTCCGGCTGACACTGGCCCCGGCCTGCACCGGCCAGGGGCTACTCCCAAACAAAGTTGGCAACTGAAAGGAAGAAAAAAATCCTAGAGGTCACCTACAAGGCACCCAGAGGAAGGCACCAGGTCCCAGAGAGCCTGCCACACGACTCAGCTTCCCGGCCAGTCAAGGACTGGAGAAGACAGCCTGCCTCAGCAGAAGACCAGGACCTGAGGGCAGAGAGAACCTGCGAGGCCCCAAATGGAGACTTCCGTGCTTCTGCTTGACCGCAGCTCCCTACTGACTCCGAGTCTGCACACAGTGCTACAGCTTATGAACTTCATTTGTCTTCCAACTCGGAGGGAGATGGCTGAATTTGCATTTCTGTGGGGGAAAGGGCCATAGTTCCGTTTGTCACCTGATACAGAGTTTGCAAAAGAAAAGCAAAAATTTGACAAAGGCTTCTGTTTGTGGACTGGGTTGTGGGCAAACGAAAGCATTCATGAACCAAAGCATTTCTGTACTTGGTTTCTGGTGGACGGCAGGGCGGTGGTGCCTCTCCCAGCGGGAGAGAGGCTGGCCAGAGGCTTCCTCCTGATAATGCTCAGCTGGGACTGCAGTGGTGAAGTGTATCGGACTTGCTCAGGGACACCTTTCTAAAGAAAGATACCATGGCCCATGCCAGGGGTGGTGTGGGGATACTGGCTCCACTGAGGCAAATCTCTACAGAAAACTCAAGTGAGCTAAGGAATTCCAAGCCCTTTCCTAACATGCGAGAGAACAGGTTTCAAATCTAAGGCCTAGGGCAATGAGGGTGATTTCTGCTCCAAGGATGTTCCAGTGGCTGAGGGATCCATTATGTGCTGTCCTTGGCCCTGGGGACCACTCGAGCTCAGTGCTCATTCTCATTCAGAATCCTGTCCTCTCTTACTCTCCCTTCTGTCCTGTCTCTCTGTCCATTCGTCTGTCCTTCCTTCCTCCCTTCCTTTCTTCCTCCTCCTCTCGGTTTCTCTTCCTTCCTCTTCTTGGAAGCACCCTCAGCTACCACAGGAAGTGGCCTCAGAAAGCCCTGGATCTGAAACCCACCCTTCACTAACCCTCTGTGACTTCTGCACTGCACATTCCATTGGTCACCGAAATCAACCGCCTCCGTGGCATCTCTCCCTTAATTTCCTCAATCGATATTCCTGGACAGGTGCCAGATAGCAGAGATATGGCCATACCACAGCTAGAACCTTAGCCTTGTGCAGCTTATATTCCAGTTAGAGGAATACAATCAACAAATAAGAGGCATGGGTTAATTATGTATCTGGCCAGGGAAATAAAGCACAAAGGGATACAAAGAAAATACAAGGGGGTGTAAAATTAAGACTGGAAACTGAGGGAGGACACTGAGTAGACGGGGAGGGAGGACTGCAAGCAGAGGGAACGGCACTGCTAAGACTGCGAGGAGCGGACGGCCAGCGGGGTGACTCCTGCACGGGGCATCTGGGAGGGGGGCACCAGCAGGAGAAACGCAGTGACAGCCTTGGCTTTCCCTGGCTGAGCAGAGTGGGGCCTGACTAAGACAACAGGCCTGGCGAGGCGACCACACTAAGGAAAGGCTGAGGGGGCAGGAGGACAGAGCGGGTCTGAGGCTCCTGCAGTAGCTCTAGGGAGAAAGCATAGTGCCCAACCTGGGGCTTTGGCAGCAAAGTTATTGAGAACTAGCCTTTATCTGCTTCACCATCCTATAGTAGTATCACCTGTACATTTGCACATACATACCAAAATAGAAGAAGCAAAAAGGTGACGGCTGTAGTCTGAGGTTTACAAGGCAACAATACAATACAGGCCACATAATTTATAGGATTCTTTTATAGTAGCCACCCAGCGGGTCACATACAAAGAGAGTGCAAGAGACCTGTCCTCACGCTAAAGACCAAAACAGTCCAGCTGGGAGCCTGGATCACACAGCAGTGTCCTGCGTGAGTCCAGCTGAAGACCAAGAGCCCGTGGCAATGCCCCTATGCATTCAACTGGAGGCCTACAGCCCACAACAATGTTTCCTGTAGGCCTGTCTCATGGATCTGCAGTGAGAAGACCCAAAGGTCGGTGGTGGAAGCCAGAAAATCTGTGCCAGCAGGATGAAGGATCTGTGCTCGCAGGCTGAGGGATCTGAACTGGAGCCAGGAAGCAGCACTCAAGGTGAGGACCACAGCTCCCCCAACAGGTACCACAGCTGTCCTCAGTGACGGCCAGACCCTGAGCTCCTCCCCTGATGAGGACGGTGGAGTTCCTCAGGAAAGCCAGCGCGACAAGCTCCTCCAGGAGAACCAATAGCTCCCTCCGAGCTTCTCTTCTTTCTCTTCAGTTCTCCTTTCAGGCCACCAGCAGCCACCCTCAGGTGGCCTCCCACACCCAGCACCAGGCCACTTCAGTACAGCTGGGTATAACAAGGTGACCACCAGCTCTCAGTCCACCACAATGACACTCAAAAATAAAAACAGAAGACATAATGCTATCTTCTGATCACCCCAAAGAATGCCTTGTCCAGCCCTGGTGTTCTCTATGATATCAGAGTTGGCCAGAGGAACAGAATACAAACATACAGCAGGAGATTCACTGCAGAAATTGGCTCACATGGCATGAAGTGAGAAAGTACTAAGAGCTGCCCACTGCAGCAAACTGGGAAGCTAGTAAGCCCACTGTGGAATTCAGCTCAAGCCCAACCTCCTGTGAAGTGGGGAAGCCAGCAGCAAAGTAGACTTCAGCCAACTCCTGAAGTCTAAAATCTGAACAACCGGAGCTCCACACCCTAGAGCAGGAGAAAAAAGGATATTCCATCTCACGCAGAGGACGAATGCACCCTTCCGCTGCCTTTTTGTTCTATTTATGCCTGAGCAGACGGGATGATGCCCACCTACATTGGCAAGAATAGATTACCAATTAAAGAATTACTCAGCTTACTGACTGAAATGTCAATCTGTTCCAGAAATAACCTCACCGACACACCCGTGAGCTTTACCAGCTATCTGGGCATCCGTTGGCCCAGTTAAGTTGACTCAAAATTCACCATCGCACCTGCTCTGGAGGGTACCAGTGCAGAGTACACAAAGTAACTTGGGGAGACTTCCAGCTGTGGATGAGGGACCCAGGATAGGCTTTACCCTCTTGGCTTCTCCTCCCCACAACCCCTGCATCACTTAGTTGTGAGCTAGCACCCAATGGTTCTGTGTTCTGGACCTTGGTCTTTCTAATGCTACCTGTGGGCCAGTTGTTTAACTGACTAAAAGTTACTCCGATGGGCTTTCAGCACCCATGGGCTACTAAGAGGGCATCAACATGATACCCTAGACTAGAAGGGGCAGACTGGTAGCCCTAGGGCAGGCAGCACACACTGCACCCACAGCAGAAGGGTGCGCATGCCCCCCAGGCTGGCGCAGGGTGCTCAGCACGGTGGGCTATAGTTTGGGTGCCTCAACATGCCCAGTGCACCTTATACTTTTTCAAAACAGTAAAAATCGTACCAAGTATATTCATGACCACAAAAGAATCAAGACTACGAATCAACATCCAAAAGATGACTGTAAAGATTCCCAAGTATTTAGAAATTACAGAACACGTTACAGTGCTGGGTGCCAACAAGAAAGACTTGTGATTTTAAACATATCTCTAACTCAATTAAAATGAAGATGCTATCGATCCTTTGCAGGGAAGGACACTTAGTCCCTCATGGAAACGTCCTCTGCCTCCTTCCCCACGAGCATTCCACAGTCAGGTTTGGGGATCTCTCACCAGCTCACCTGTGACATGCAGGGATTCCCGTGCCACCTCCGCCTCTGCCGCCCTCCTCAAACCTGCAGGGGATGTCTCAGCCAAGAGACCCATATGTGACAACGGCTAAAAAATAGCATCGCACAAATGTTTTCATTCAACAGCAAAATCATTTGATTTCACTCAAGCTTGTCTTTGCGAGGGCAACTGGAGCTAGCTTGACAGGGTTGTTAAAGAGGCTAATTAGGAGAGGATCTGGAGAGCACAGAGAGGGGAAGAGTCAGTCAAAGGGACTGGGCTCCAGCAGGCTCTGGCAAGCTGTGTGGCATCAGGCAGGACAGGGAGCCTTTCTGACCCTCCACTCACTCATCTTTACCACAGGAACAAAACCATGTCACACAAGGTTATCTGGACTCAAGAAGATCAAACATGAAGCTTGCATTATAAAGTGGGAATGGCTACCCTATCTGTGTTGCCATTTGAAAGAATCCCAAGAGTAGGAAAAGGGCAGGAATTTATGTAGCAAAGGCATAGCACTGGGCGAACCAAAACTAACAGTCACTGACACCTTGGTTCTTTGCACCGCATCACAGAAACACGAAGCGCACTAGGCTGGGCCACTCACCTGCCTCTTTCCCACTTCCTCCCTGCCTCCTGCAAGCAAGGAACACATGGGATGGCAAGCCTTAGCCCAGCATCTCCACCACCTCCAAACTGTGCACATGGAGACTTGAACACAGCAGCCTGAGAGGTTCCCAAATTCCCTCCTGCACAATTCCAACACCAACCCCACGGCTGAGCTCCGCCTTGGGCCCCAAGCCCTCAATAAACACAGGATGAACAAGTGTCACAGCTTGATGCCCGGACACTGTCCAAGTCTGGCACTTGACATGATCCCTTCTGTTCCCAAGAGAGTGTGGCCTGAACTAGGGGGAAGAACAGCTTAGCAATTCTGTTGGGAAAAAAAAGGCCTTTCACCTTCGACTCTGCACTCTGCAGCTCCCCGGTGATTAGAGGACCTCCAGGGGGATGCCCGGTAGCTCAGAGGCTACACTCTCCATATGAAGATTCAGTGTCCACATTTGAGGCACGGAAAGCCTAAGCATTGTGGTGACTAAGCTTGACTGCATTACTGTAGTTGATCGGGGAGTCACCCAGGTGTGTTGACGTGGGCCCAGAGGCACGGATGTGGACCTATCTCTGCTTCTTTACTCTCTCCTCCGGCACTGTGCCCTGCCCTGCTTCCCAGCCACCATGGGCCATCTTTGTTCTGCCACATACTTCCACCATAATGTCTCTACCTGGAAGCCAACTGGCCACAGACTGAACCCACCAAAGCCATGTGCCCAACTAAACCTCTCCTTTAAATCGTGGGTGTTGGATACTGTGTTCTCGTGGCAAGAAAAAAGCTGGCGGAGACATACACTCACCTGCATGCTCCTCAGATTTAATTCCTGGATGAGGAATTAAATGTAATCCCCAACTTCTTGTGGGGATTAAATCAGTCATTTCATATCAAGTGCTTAGAACAATACCTAGTATATGTAGGTGCTTAATAATAAGAAGTAGTGTTTGCCTAACAACAAAAATAGTGATAGATCACCACTAGGAGGACAGGAATGCCCAGGTAACCCCAGCTGCATCCCAGAGCCTCCACATGTACCAGGACATAGACGGATATTTGCATCAAATGATCTGGAGAGCTTCCCTCTACTTTCCCAACATGGACAGCTTCCATCTACTTAGAAATTCTGTTCTTGGCCAACAGAAAGCATCAGCCTGTGTCACCATTCCCCTTCACAAATGATTTATGGGCTTCCTGTTTAGAGTAACCTTGTCCACTTCTTCCATACACTTCTTAGCAGCACAGGGAAAGCCGCACCCACCTTCCAAGGAACAAGTCTGGGGGAGCTCACACAAGCCAGCAGGACACCCAGCTCTGCTACAGGCAGCTGCGGTCAGTGCATTGCTCCGGGTGCAGCAGGCTGCGGTGAAGTGGCTGGAAGATGACCATCAGCCGCGTGGGGGTGCTGTTCCTGCTGGCCACAGTGCTCTTTCTCACCTCACTCTGGTCTCCTCAGTAACAAACCCTCTCCAAAGTAGCCCCAACATTCCGTGGCTGTTTTCCTGCTTTGTTCTTCTCCGTGAGATTTTGCATTGCAGCCACTCATTCATTTACCGCCTACCGCCTGCCTCCCCAGGAGATCAGGAGCAAGCCTGCACTGCTTGCTCCTCTCTGAGCACGCTGGGCACACACAGACTCCCCCGATGTACTTGACAAATGAATGAACGAAGCAAATGCAGGCTGCCATCAGCGAGGCTGTGCTACAGCTTTGAGCCCCCCTACAAGGTGGCTTTTCTTGAGCCCTATACGATGGGCTCAAGTGGACTATGGTGCAAAAGGAACCCGAAAACCTAGGTTACAGATCCATTCTTCCCAACGGACAGCAAGACATCCAGGGCCTTTCATCTCTAAGACGCACCTACTGACATTCCATCGCTCAATTAGAATGTTAAAGAGCTACAAGAAAAATTAATTTGCTTATCACCAGGGAAATTAAAATATCTGCAAATAAATTCTTCCCCTGCAGCCCAATTTCAGGTGGTGGATGCATCTGACGTGTTGGCAGCAGTGAGAATCAAGCGAGGAGCCTTGAGAACACTAGCTCCTAGCTGCGAGGGAAAATCCAGGGAACGCAAGAAGGTGGGCAGGGCGCCGCTGCCTGAGTTCATGTTTCTAATGCTGATAGCAGAATGGACAGGCGATTTAAAGGGCTACAGTGAGGCCACCTGGACAACACCTTACACTCAAGCAAAGGACAGGTCAGACCCCAACTGGCTCCCCAAAGGACTTGAGCCCGGAGGCTTAGTACAGTTTCTGGGGGCTCAGACTCCAGCTCCATAGACCCTCGCCTCTCACTGAAACACTGGAGTATTTACTAGCCCTGTTGGCCCTGAGCTTCTCACTTGCAAATCCCACAGGTATTGGAAAGATGTGGATCACTGTACACAAAGCGGAGCAGGCAGTCTATAAGGGAAATAGCCTGTTTTTATATTCCTGATGTTAAGTATGAGTGATACAGAACACAGTGCTGATAATAAACATGAAAGATAACACACGTGATGCTTACAAAAACTCACCGAAACCCTGAAGAGGACTGGCACAAAGTGCCTACAGCTTTCTTCTAAGTCCTAATGCTCAAGACCCAGGCTGCCATTCCCATTTTCTCCAGGGAGGTAGTGAGGTGTCCTCAATGATTCCAAAGAGGCAGGAGAATCCCATGTGGCACATCCAGAAGCCCAGACACACAGCCAAATCAAATCTCCCCTCGCCACTCACCTAGCTCCAACTCCCCTCCCTCCACTGCCAGCTCCTGAACACCCTGGAACCATGCACCATGGGGAAAAGTGCAACTTAGGACAGCATAAATAGAGGACAAGATTGTAGGGCGGGGGGAGGGGGGGGACAGCTCTCAAAGGAGCAAAAGTGAGGAGACGGCCAGGAGGGCAGCACAGAGGAGCAACACGAGCAGAGGCCCCGGCAGCTCAGCAGCCTCACCAAGACCGAAGGGGACGCACAAGCGTGCTTGACAGCATTCCATAGATGGTGTCACTCTATCTGTTTCTTTAAAGTCAATAGCGATTGTACAAGCAAACAACTTAGATGTCTCAGAAGAGCTGTGATGGCCTGAGACAAGAACAAAGACTGAGCTGCAAAAGGCCTACTACTGAGCCAGGGACCCCAGAAAAGAGACACAGATGTGGCCGTGGCGGGGAAACCCCAACGCATCACCGGAAGCCAAAAGAGACCCAAACTTAAGGGTCAGGAAAAGCCAGCGCAGACTTAGGAAGGTTTAGATTTATGACCTAACTCCTTTCTCCCCAGGCCTAATGCAGACCTGAGTGTGGGCTGGCCATCTGGACCACCCAAGTTATCAAAAGCAATTTATCAATCGGCTCAGCCAAGAGAAAGGGATTTGTTCTCCCTTCTTTCCCAAATGCTTAGGCCTAATGGCTGTGGAAACACAAAGGCTCAGCAGAGACCCCAGGGAGCCTCGGTTGCTTCGCCACTTTGTGTCTCTCTGGAGGCAGAGGGCCAGGACACGGGCTGGTAAATGCTTGTGCTTGATTGCAAGGCTGTGGAGGCACGCAGTGCCACCAGGAAGGCTGCACCAGGTGACACTGACACAGTCCATATTCACTCGCAGCTGCAGGCGGGTTGATCCAGGGCACCAATTATCTAATTGCTGCTAATGTTCCGTATATTTACTCAGCTGCAAATTTGCAAGATGGGGCCTGACTCACAAGAAGGGGATAATAATGGAAGATATATTTCCATTCGAAATTTCATGAATAAACAGCAAGAGCCCCATTTATTAAAATTCAGATGCAGATAAACAATGAGTGTAGTTCCAGGAATAATTGCAGGGTTTCCACAGTTACAGAAAACCAGCCCTTTTGTCAACATCCCATTGTTCTATTTATACCTAGGGAGATATTGCACTGGGCTTCTATAAATACAATGGAAACTCATTCATCTCAACCCCTCTCACACATCAAGTCCCAACCTTCTCTGCACTAACAGAGTTGCCCCCCAAATGTATCTATCTGACAGTGGGTCTCAAGACTGGCGTGCCAAACCCTTCCTGATGTAACAGGTAAAGGAGAACAGGCTCGGTTGTGCTGCGCGGGGCAGAGGAGCAGAAGGCACCCTCTCTCACGTCTTCAGGGGAAGGGAAGCAGCTGCACTAGCTAACGCACAGCTCCTGAGTGCTCCAAGTCTCCTCCATTACGAGCAGATGAAATGAAATGAGCAAGAGCCGGGCATGGTGGCGCACGCCTGTTATCCCAGCACTCGGGAGGCTGAGGCAGGCAGATCCGTGCAAATTCGAGACCAGCCTGGGCTACAAAAGTGAGCTCAAGGCCGGCCTGAACTGCATAGTGAGACCCTGTCTCAAAAAGGTAAAAAAAAAAAAAAAAAAGAAAAAAGAAATGAAATAAGCCACCCAAGGTATGGCAGTGTTGGGATGGAGTGAGATGCATTTTTGTATATTCCTTGTAATTCATGACCTCCTTTATGGATATCAGGCCCCTAACTATTACAAATGTATGTTGTATTGATTGTGAAGGCTACTTCTCTGATCCTTCCACCCCCAGACGGCCTCACGCCACACTTTTCTGCTCATGTTCAAAAAGATGATCTGGGTCAGTGAAGTTCTGACCTGCCCTCCTGAGCTCCTGCACTGCCTCCAGGTGCAACACTTAGAAGACCCCCTCTTGTGTGGCACAAATTGGATGAACTGTATTACACATAAAAATCTCACTATCACACCAGCCGAGAAGATCTTAGTGCTCTTTTTCATAGAACTCAGCAAGTAGCAGAGACTGATTTGGAACCCAGAACTACTAAAACTAAATTGTAGGTGATTAATAAAAATTAAAATATGTGTAGCGCATCATCACAGTCTGCAGTCTTGGACCCAGTGTTTGGCTCAGAACGAGTCAGGGGCTCTCTGAGTGTCCTGTTTCTCTACCACGCTGCAGATAACTCTGGCCTCTCTCCACTCCCTCATTCCCTTACCCTCCCGCCCACACACGTCTGCCTCTCCATAGCTCTTAGTGTGCAAGGACTCATCCTCCACACACAGCAGGCTTCTGTGTCCTCACACAGATCTGTTTAGAGCAGAGTCAGCACAGCAACGGCTCCTGCATATGTGCAGAAACACATGTGTGTGACATGCATGTTCATATTTATGAATGCATAAATAAGTTTCTGCCGGCACACGTATGTCTACATATGCAGGCCGCTTTCTGGTTGCCTTGTTACAGATCAGGTAGACGCCACCGAAGGAAGGGAGGCAGCAGCAGAAATGAGCGGGGGACGCACACTGCCCCTCTCACCAGCAGGCATGGCAACTTCCACACCAGAATCCACTCACTCTGGGCTCTGTACAAACTGAATTTCAGCTAAAGGGCTTCCTCTGGTGATTGGTCTCTCCAGAAACTGTATTTCCCTCAACATCTTCAGGTTCTGCAGCCAAAGCAGAAGAGACCAAAGTCAGAGGCAACCAAGGGGAGGTACCCAGGGAGTAAAGGAGACATGCTATGCTTCGCTCAGTGGCTACAGCTGGCAAGCTCGCCTAGCGCTGTGGCCTGTCTGTCAGAGATTTCTTTTCAGTCTCAATTAGCAGATGACAGTTAAACAATGTCTAGCTTTATCATTGGAGCCCAGGACTCGGGCAGACACAAGAGGCCCGACTGCTGGTTCCAACACTGGTTTTGACATTTCCCTTCTTTGTTTTCTCTAGGGTTCAAGCAGTCCTGTCACATTCCTCAGCATCTAACTGAGTGACCAATAGTAGTTCAGTGCAGCATGTGTTCCCTTCACAGAAGTCCACTCACCTGCTGCTGAATTCGGTGTTGCTCTCTGTCCCTTCCAATGCCACCTGGCACCCTCCTCCCTGTGGGTCACCTGTCACCTCCAATGCATGACCACTGCTGAGGTATCTGTTTACAAGAGCCAACTGGGTTTGTTCTCAAAATTACCAGTGGCGCTCATTTTTTTATTATAACTATATGACTTAATTGAATAGTAGCTAAACCAATATAAGATGAGCATACATGATCCTTGTTTCAACACAAACTTAGGCAAATGTTTTGCAAATACTTGTTGAAAATAAAACTCTGTAGGGCCCAGCAGGATGGCTCAGTGGTCTAAAGCGCCTGCTTAGGAAAGCTTAGGCGGCTGCAGGGACAGTGGTTCGATCTCCGGCAACACATGCTGCGCCAGCCCTGCCCTCAGGGCAGGCTGAGCCGGCCATAATAATAAATAAATAAACAAAAGTTCTGAAACAAGAAAAATAAAATAAAATAAAAAATAAAATAATTTTTTTAAACACTGTAAAACACAGCTACATAGGTATGCATGGGACAGGTGTAAAACCTTGGGCAGGAGGGCCAGCCAAGTAGCTCAGCAGAGCAAAGCGCCTGCAAGCAAGTCCAGGGGCTGGAGTTCTGATCCCCAGGCCTGCTATGCAGGCCCTGCCCCCGGGGCATGCTGAGATGGCAATTGAGACTGGGCATGGTAGTCCACACCTGTAATCCCAGCTCTTCAGAGGTTGTAAGCAGGTGGATCACTACAAGTTTGATCTAGTAGTGAGACCCTGAACACGCTGTACACCCTTCCCTAAAATACAAAAAAAAAAAAAAAAAAAAAAAAAGTAATATAGGTGTGATAATCTAGGAGTCTAATGTAGCCAGTAGGCCACTTTATAGAAAAAATTAAGGACCAGACAGATAGCTTAGTGAACTAAGTACCTGCTTAGGCAAGTGCAGGGACCCAGGTTTGACCCCTAGCACCACATGCCACTCCGGCCTCACCCCCAGGAATGCTGAGCTGGCCACCAAGACTAGGCATGGTGGTGCATGCCTGCAATCCCAGCCCTGGGAAGACTGAAAACAGGAGGATTACTATGAATCTGAGCTGTGTAGTGAGACCCTATACCAAGTCCACGAAAAAAAAGAAAATTTAGATCATGACTATCTAAACAGGTGTGGCTAAATAATACTTTGTATGTTGTAAATTAAAATAATATACATATTCTATGATTCCTCTAAATTTCAGATGAAGTTTTTGACTATGAGCAGATGGTCTCCACTATAGGACACAAACCACCATGCCTGAGTAAGCTGTGGGCTCTACCAGACCCAGGCAAGGTAAGGGACACGGGAAGAGGGGGTACGCAGAGCATCTGAATCGGACCGTGGCAGGTGAAGACAGGAAACCAGGGAAGAACACAAGGCCTTCTGGAAGGAACCGCTACGCGTGCGATCTTTAAGCAGCAACGGGAGCCAGCAAAGCCACGCGAGCAGGCAACGGGACGCCAAGTACCACACACCACCGGTGAAGGCGCACGGCACATCTGTGACCTGCAGTGCGCCGACAGGGCTCTCACACACATGACAGCTGTTTGCACATGTGCTTCCACAATTATTTGCACAGCTGCCATTTTCCAGGCACCACACAAGTATCTAGCTGGGTGGCCACTCCATAAAGCACCAGCCAGCAAAGCTTTTGAGGCTCATTCTGCAAAAAGCCTCCCCTTGGGCAGCTGCAGGGAGGTCTGCCTGTGAGTACATCCCCAACCCGTTCCCCCACACAGATCCCCAAGTTATACCTTAATAAGTATCACAGAAGTGAACCACGTACACGGTATCGCTTAAGTAGCAACAAATTCACAACCGACACGAAGGCCTCAGAGCCTTAAAAAAAAAAAGAAAAGAAAAGGAAAACAGGCCATTCCTCCTCCTCTGATGGTATTTCCTCCTCAACGAAATGCTTCTCCAACCACCCAAATGCCACTGAAGGAGGTGACAGACAGATTACCTGATACACTTCCACACCTTCCAAGGATTTTCCTAGGAATCACAGAAGCTGCTATTTTTTTCCAGCTGGTTGCTGACAAGGCAGCAAGATGAAGCCTCCCACACTCTTATTCTTACCCTTGACTGGCTGGCTTTAACGGTAATTTCGGGTCTGGCGTCCAGATGGAGCTGAAGATCGCCTTCATTCCTCTCAGAAGGGAGCTTGGGGAGCACACAGCTCTGGCAGGCTCCCCTAAACTTTGCTTTCACCTATTCCCTGGCCCCACCTGCACCCCTGTCCTTCTGTCTCAGCTACCGAGACCAAATGGTTTCCTTAACAGTTTGACTCTTGAATAAAGACAGGAAAATTTCCCTTGGATTTTGAATGGCTTTTGTTTTAAAAGATCAAGAAAACATAATTCTTACACATTCAATTAATTTGAAGTTTTTAATCCCTCACATTAACTAGTCAGCTCCCCTGGAATGAGCCCCTCAAGGTTAGGTCCTTCCCTGTGTCTGTCATTAGACTGCTAACTGTTTGCAAAATCTACCTCAGAAGATCCACACTAAGATGGAACAAAGGCACGACCTGCACAACGGGGCCACAAGCAAGACGGGCATTCTCACCGCTGAGGACGCCTTCAGCGGGGCCTGGGCGCTGGCTCAAGACCACAAGGTCCCCCGCACATGGGTTCTGACCTGACCGTGTGTGGCAGGCTCAGGACACAGGGCCAGCTCTGCTCTGCATCTTCCTCTGTGCCATTCCCTGCTGCCACCCACGCAGGCCACGCCTGACCACCATACAATCTACTCATGAAAAATATAGCTAAAAATCCCATCACAATGTCAAAAGTTGATTAACTGCATGTAGTCCACAAGCCGTGGGCCAGGCACACCTGCACCAGACCATGTGCCTGAACTCCGGCGTTGAAACAGAGCAATGTTCCCGGTCTTTGCTTCTACAGAGTTAAATTCAGGGCTCTGAGACCAGTGCAGGGACCGTGTGGCCTCTAACTTGGAAACGCAGTCACCACAACTGTGGCTTTTGAGAACTTCACTTAAAACCTGAATCTCAAGAGTATGAGGAGGAGAAAGGAGGGAGCCAAACGGAGGCTGCAGAAACAGCAGCGACGTGATGCTCTGCCGCTGTCCTCAGGCAGCAGAGGTCACGAACGCAGATGCCGGCCAGCGCACTCTACCAAGGTCTGCAGACACTGTGCGGCAGCTGGGCCTGTCACCTATTTTGTAAAGAAAGTCTGGCTGCAACACATGCGCCCCCAATCATGTATGTCTTTGCAAAGAATAGCAGAGGTCAGCAGCCCACCCTGTGGCTTCAAGTACTTACGGCCTGCCCTTAGAAAAAGTTTGCCAACCCCTGCTGTAGGCTTATGCAATAAATGTGCCAAGCATCAACAATAGCAGCAGAAATGAAGCAAAACGGCACTGACGTTCAGAGTTGGGAAGGATCTGTTCTTTACCAAATACCAAAAAATCATAAAACCAATTACCTCAGCTCTTGATACCTGCTCAGAAGCCTCTTATCAACAGCATCTCCTCTTGTCTGAACTCTTGAACCAGTCAGCCACTTCCTCCATTACCCACTGCATTTAGAATTAGCAATCGGTGGAAAGGCTACAGAAAACAATTTTTTTTTTTTATTCTGTTTTAAAAGAAAAATCAGGGAAGTGCACAGTGAACGCAGTGCTGGAATAAATGGAAGCTCAGCACACCTTGTAAATGGTCTAGATCTCATTAAATGATTTCTTGCCTATTATCCCTTGGACTCACCAATGGATTTGAATGGGCTTTCTAGTGAAAGTGAGTATTTAAGGTGCTACTCCTTTGAAAGGAAATACCACCTGGTATTCAGAAAAGACGAAGACCAATTGTCAGGAAAACAAAGAGTGCCATCCTCTGCCTTTGGCATTGTCGCTACTACTCCCTTGCCAAGCTTCTAAGCCTCCCTGTAGCTTACCAACCAAATGGAAAAAATCACATCCATCCCCTACGCTTTCTCACCCTGTTTCGAGCCGGTGACATGGAAAGCATTTGCCATAAGCCTGTGAAGACCCTCGTAAGTAAATGCCCACAACATTTATGCATGTTTTCTCCAAGAACAGGTTGCTTTTCAGGAACCCAAAATACACATAAACATGGTGCAAGTAGAACGAAAGTCAAGGATTCAAGAGCAAATAACCCATTCACTCAAGCCCAAGAGGCTCACTTCATGTACGTCTTGTGTGGGAAGAAACACTGCACGTACTCTAGGAGATGTTAAGGGAAGAACGTTAAGAGCCCTGCAGCCATGCTGAGCCTCCACATCCAGCCCAACTGAAGCTACCCCATTCTGGACGTGGGTTATTTTTACTTTGAGTACTTTCTGGCTTAATCCAGCTTGAGTTTTCCTTCTTTCTCTGCCACCAAACCCTCCTGACCAATACAGCAAAGGCACATTCCAGGCCCTCTCATTCACCTTCACAGAGCTGTGACATAAGGCCAATGGCTCTGGATGAGCCAACCCCCTCCTGACATCATAGCTCAGTGCTTGTGGGTGCTTCAATCCGCTGAGCTATTTGGCCAGCCCTCACCCATCTTTTAAAATCATTTATATTCTTAAAAATCTATTTTCTCCCATAATTTTTCTGACAGTCTAGGTTATCCTGAACTGGGCATGCAAAGACGTGGAGGCTTTCTACCAACACTGCGGGCCCCAGAGCCCCTCCATCCTCCACCACCTAACAGCCCACACGACTGCGCTCCTCTGTGATACCAGCCTCCTCCTTCCCAGACATGTCATCCTCTGCCTGTTTCACACGTTTCCATGGGATGTGTGAGCCCAAAAGGTCACTCTGCTCATCCCTGAAGACTCACCTAGAAATGCCAAGCCTGAAGACTCCTCAATAGCCTGTGGGGGCCATCTCACCTCTGAAGCCTCCCTGGCTTCCAAGCCCAAAGCTCAGAGCCCTCCTCAGCTTGGATCTGTTGCTTCATAGCACTTACATGGTGGAACAGTGACCCACACTTAGGCCCTTCAGCAGCAGCACATGCGCACAAACACATAACAGCCCTCACAATGAAAAAAGAAAAAGTCACGTTAGAAAGAAGAAGAGGGGTTTTACTATAAAGAAATACAACTAAGGCCCTCACCAAACCAGTGGCTAATGAATGTACATACATCAGGGCTGTACATGGGGAAAGACAAAGCGATCTGAAGAACTGAGGCTCCCTGAAGACGAGTCTCCCCAGGAGCACAGCAACCCCTATCCAAAGCTCTGTGCACATGTTAATGGTAACGACGGTAGTAGATACAGCGCTGACACAGCAGCGATGACCAGGCAGCCAGGGCCGTCTGCGAGACTTTCGATGGCCTAGGCTTTAATCCCTTTCTATCGCTACACCCTTGGGCCTCCCAGGAAGCAGCGGGCCAGGCACCCCTCACGTTCCCCCAGAAGTTCACAGATGCGATCTGAAGCAACAACACACCCATCACGGGGGCTACGGCTGCCTGCACTGTCCTCGCTGAACCCCAGCCGGAAAGCCCCTCCTCTGCCGACTGTCTTCATCCTAAGACCCTGCAAGCATGTGGAGTCTTAATGCTCTCTGCCTGAGCCTCCACTGCAGTGAACCACTTCCCCCAAATTTCTAGGCAAGAAAGGCCTCCCTCAGCTCCTGATGGACAGGCTACTGCAGACTCCCCTCCATTCTTCCACTGTCTTCCATCTCCCAAGCTAGATCCCGAGTTGTTCAGGGAAAGGACTCTTCTTTAAATCGCTTCATCCTAAGTTTCTTTATAATAAAATCACTCCTCTTTCTTCTAGTGCACCTTTTTCTTTCCTTGTGAGAGCTGTTACACGTTTGTGTGCATGTGGACCTGCACTGAGGAGTCAATAGCAGACCGACATGGGGGGAAAGACAGTTAAGTGGGAACTGAATAGTGAAAGCAAAACAACATCAAAAATGTCTCACCCTAGCCCGGCGTGGTGGTACATGCCTGTAATCCCAACATTTGGGAAGCTGAGGCAGGAGGATCGGTGCGAGTTCAAGACTAGCCTGGGCTACAAAAGTGAGCTCAAGGCCAGCCTGAACTGCATAACAAGACCCTGTCTCAAAAAAAAGACAAAAAAAAAAAAGTCTCACCCTCCAATTTTCACATATTGCATTTCAGCTTGCTCAGAACAGCGGGGCGGGACTAAGTGGAGCCATTCCGAGTGAGCACCTCTCTACTATGTCCGTGGGTTGTTTGTGGAAGAGCGCAATAAAGTCTGGCCTCACCGCAACCCCAAGGAATCCAAGCGATACCAGGGTGACTCGGCAGAAGTCATGACAGTCTGATCTCCCAGAATCCACACTGTGAAGTGTGACTACTAGAGCCTGCCCTCCTTCGCAAGTGTTTTATGAGGGAAGTGAGGGAGTGCCGTGAGAAGCACAAGAGGGCTGCCTAACTGGGCTCCCACGATCCCTGAGCCCTCAGAAATTCCAAGGAGCACGCCCAGTTCACGGCTCTCATGCAAAGTGGCTGCTCTGACCGAGTGGTGATGCAGTGCGAAACCCGAAGCCCGCCACGAATGAGCCGAACGGCATCATTAAGCCAGACTCTTCATGCAGATGCATTAATGGTGCTGTAGATCAAGCACTATGTCACGGAGTGTGTTCTGGATGCATTTTGGAATTAATTATTCATAGATGAATATCTCCAATGTTTGTTTACACGTTGGAGGCCCCATGTTGGAGGCCCAGCACCCACTCAGGCAATGCTGCCCGTTGTCTTTGAACAGGAAACATGTCATGTAGGGCCTGAAGCACCCGAGATTTTAGCTGGCCTAGGCAACAGCCTCCTGATTATCCCTAAATGCACTCGGATCAGATCCAAACCCTAAAATTATAAAGGAAGACGAGTCTAGTTATCCTAGCGTCCACATGCAAGCAAAGCCTAATACATCGGAGAGGGTCCCTCTGCGGCATAAGGAATGGCCAGGAAGAGCAGACTCTAGACAGGTACACTGGCTCACATTCTTGCCTGGGGGACCTCCCATGCACCAGCGTCTCTCCTTGTCCAGATGGTGATTCCCTCTCCAAAGCAGGCAGTGTCTCCTGGTGTGATAAGGATGGTGCTACGCCCCCTGGTGTCTCATTGAGCCACGCATGGCCTTGAATTCAACCCAACAGTTACTGACTGGGCAAGCCCAGGTTGCTATGTTTAGATGGTGTAGTGAATACGTGCACGAAGATGTTCTCTGCAGCCCTGTTTACCACACCAAAAGCTGGAAACAATTCAGATGCCTTCCCTTGTCATTTCTTTTATGTATGTACACATTTTAAAATATTTGCCAAAGCCGGGCGTGGTGGCGCACGCCTGTAATCCCAGCACTCGGGAGGCTGAGGCAGGAGGACTGGTGCGAGTTCGAGACCAGCCTGGGCTACAAAAGTGAGCTCAGGACCAGCCTCAACTGCATAGCAAGACCCTGTCTCAAAAAGACAAAAAATAAAATAAAATAAAATAAAATAAAATAAAATATTTGCCAAAGGTGGAAAAATATTCAAGAAGTACAGTGTAATCACTTACTGTATGTAGACCGTGTATTACCAAAATTAAAACTCATCCACCACCACCTGTGCATCTGATCCCCAGAACACGTTCATCCTGGGACTGAAAGCTTTTGCCCTGCGCCCAGCCTCTCTGCCTTCCGCCCTCTCTGCAGCCCAGGCAGCTGCTGCTCAGCTCTCCTCTCCCTGAGCTGAACTTCCTCAGCTTCTCTACACAAATGAGAGCCTCGATGTCTGTCTTTCTGTGCCTGGCTTATTCCACTTGGCCTGGTGTCCTCCATGTTCATGCCCCGTCACAAATGGCACAGTTTCCTTCTGTTTTATGACTGGAAATGTTTTACTACACATATGTAGCCCAATGTCTTTACCCACGCAGCTGTCAAGGGGCCCCGTAAGCTGCTCATGTATCAAAGCTACTGTCAATAATGCAACTGGGAGCACTTTATACACTTTAAGGCAGCTATTCAATGGAGTATTATGCACAAACATTAAAACTTACAAAGTAGATTTACATATAGATATGAAAACAATGTTAAAAAGAAGATAGAATTTGATAGGACACCATTTATTTAAATATGTGTGCGCATGCATGTAATTACTGCACACACCTTTATGTTTGCGATTAGCCATGCACCAAGGAAACCTGAGAGGTTTCCGATACCAAGTCTGAGAGAGTGGTTATGCTGAGGACTAAAATTTATGCTGGAGGCAAGGGTGGAAAATGGCCTTTCACTTACAATATTACACATTTCAGTAATGCGTGTTTTTCTTCCCATGCTGTTTTTGTTTGTTATCAACACCTATAAAAGATGATATCTTTAAGTGGGATGCTAAATCCTATTAGGTTAATGGAGCCCCAGGATCACAACTTCTCCTACCAGTGACCATCAACCAAGCCTCTAAATGCTCCTAGCAAAGGGGAAACCCACAGGCATGCCCTGGAAGACATGCTATGTGGTGCACATACAGACACAGGCACACACACACACACACACACACACACAAGCACACACGCTAAACACACAGAGAAAAACAGGTGTGAAAGATTTTACATTTCTTCTATGTTGGGTTTGAGATTCCTGTCCTCAATAATTTCTCACTAAAAGACTGAGTTTGTTTAATCTCTTTCTATAAGTGAAAATATCTTCATGAAGATCCTCCCACAGAGAGTCTACAATTTCTTGTAAAGCAGAAGTACCACCATGATTAAATTCCATTACACACAGCTCAGCAGAATGTCCCAAACTAATTCTGCTAAAGAAGCCTGACGTGAATCCATTGGAGGTCTTCCTTCGCAGCTCCACAGAATCCTATCTTGACTAAAACCTGCAGAGCCCTGATCAAAACTCTATACTTAAATTTTTCTCCAAGATATTGTAAAGCTGCTTGCTCCATGGGTTTTTAAGCTGAGAAAATATAAGCCACACCTACTGAGGAGAGGATCTATTGTTTTCCCAGCACTAAGCCAGGGACCCTTATCAATGACCTCATTTCATCACTGTAAAACCTTCAACATGAAGCACCTTAGGTTGGGTACCCAGAACATTGAGGGAGAGATTCATATGAAAGAGGGTCACTGGTAGACCCTAGGATAAGCACCTCAGGGAGGCAGGTCTGCAGGACTGTGCTGTCCTAACTGGGGCATCTGCTCAACCCCGAACTCTGGGCAATCCTCCAAAGCACCTTCCTGTGTCACCCTCATGCCATGTCACCTCCCCATACCAAGTGCCCACAGGAGGTCCCAATTTAGGTATCGCATCTCACACTTAAGAGCTGAGGTTTTTAATGCATGTCCTTTTGTCTGCACAAATGAAGGTGGAAAGAATTTATGAATCTAACTTAAAAAGAATCTAGCAAGAAGAGCCCTATCATGAACATAAAAGAAGGGCTTTGCCAATGAGCTCTGCTGCTTTCTGCCCACTGCAGCCTCCTCCTGATCTGCACGAGCACCTCCCCTCACCCTGTGTGTCCTGCTGATGATGCCCGTGGGTGCTTTGAAATACCCGCTTGGTCCGGTCACTCTGTTTCATTTCCACTCTCCATGTGTTACAATAAAGTACCAAAAATAGAAATGAGGCAGGATAAATTGGAGAGAAGAACGCACATGTTGGCCCACAGAAGAAGAGAACTAGAGGGCAGAGAGGACATACGCAAGGGACTGTCCACTTGCATAACGTCTCCAACCTAGCAACTGGCATCAAACCCAGGCTCTGGGTTCCACAGATCACCAGTTGCCAGTCAGGGGCGCAGCATTCTCCCCCACTGCCCCCCAGCACCGAGGACAGCTCCAAGCTCCCACCGAGTTATTCCCGACCCTTTCTATTTTATTTTCAATTTGAAGACAGGCCCACACTAAGTCACCCAGGCTGGCCTAGGACTCGCAGTCTAGGACTCACTGCCTCACCCTCGCATGCAGCTGGAGTCAGAAGCACACGGCACTGCACCGAGCGAGGTGTGCTATTCTTAAAGCTTGTTTCTTCGACTGTTCTAAAGAGAGACCACACCAAGAGCTCGGGCTCACGGTGAGGATGAGATGGGAGCATGAGCATCCAGCACGCAGCAGGGTGCAGGGGCAGCAGGGGTGCAGCCCTGGTCATGGCCTGGGGATGCTGGCATCGCCCTCAGCCTGCCCTGGCTCAGCGGCCAGCTGCAGCAGGTAGAGGCAGAATGAAACGAAGTGCAGCCTGCAGGTTGGGTTTCTCTGAACTTTCTGCAAAGTAGGTTGGCTTATAAATAAATTCCTTTGCTTTCCTGCATTTGAAAACATGCCCTGAAATAGCAAGCCAATATCTCCAATCCATTCTTGCATTCCGGAGTGTCCACCACTTCCACGGAAGTGACTCCAGCTTCCCTCCTCACCTGCACGACCCTCGCCTGCCTGTGCGAGCTCCTCGCTGCTCATGCAACACCCTGGCCCAGCCAACCTGCCTTGCCTCTTGGGGCAGGAGATCAGAATAAAGGAGACAGACAAGTGCTGGTGCCTTCTGCTCTGCTAGGCCCGGGGAAGTTACAGGCAGGGCCACCTGGCTGTCACTCATGTGCTCTGCGAGTCCCGGAGACAGCAAGCCTGAGGCTTAAGCAGAGCAGAGGGGTCACACTGAATGAGGAGCCCCCCCAACTGCAGGAGCCAGCGTGGCTAGGCGTGCGCTCCCCACTGACCTCTACCACAGTCATCTAGGGAGCTCAGTAAAAGGCTCGTGCCCAGGACTGTGGGATCAGAATCTTGGGATGCCCCTCGGATGCTGCACATTAGTCAAATGTCCTTGCTTCCAGTTCAGCTAAAGTCTGAACCCCCAGAGATAGGTTCACCTCACGTGGCTGCAGTGCAGGCCTGCCTGGAGAACCGAGGGCTGTCTGTCCTTGCAGCCTGGGCCACCAGCCTCACTCAGTGTGACCCTTTTCTGAGCTTCCCCAACGCCAAATCCTGCCCCTCTGGCTCCAAATATCCACTCAATGGTAAGACGTTTGAGCAGCTCAAAGGGGCCTCACTGAATGTGTAGCCTGTCAGCACCCCTGTCGCTGTCCCTCCATAACTGATGAGGGACAGAGGTGGAGGCCCAGGTCCTTCCCCAGGTCCACAGAGATGGAGACGTTCCTGCCTCACAAAGGCTTCCCAGGTGTGGGAAATACTTGCCACCAAAGAGCTCACAGCCAGCTCCCTGGCCCAGCCCTGACCCAATGCCATGCCTGCGTGGCAGGGAAAGGGCAGACATCTGTCTGTGATGAGGGGGACAGGTGACAAGCTAGGCAGACGCCACCACCCGCGTGACCAGCCAGGGCGCACGCACATGCATGGGAGCTGCAGGGAGCCATACACTGAGCACACAGGCGAGGGACAGACCAGCCAGTGAGCACCCCTGGGTCATGTGCCCGACGCCTCCGGTGCTCAGGGAAGCCAACGGGGAAGAGGAGGGAAGGAGCAGCAGGAGTGCGTGGGGCCCCAGAGCCAGGACCCTCGGCCCCAGACCAGAGCAAGAATCTGAATGCCGAGCACCTCCAGCGGGGCGTGAACTGGGAAACACTTCTCGGAGGAGAGGCCAAGCTTGCCTTCTCTCTTTCGCCGCTACTTGTCAACAGACACCTCTCCATCTCTGCCATCTGTGTGCTGCGATTTGGGGTTGGACTGGTTCTCCCTTCTCCTCCCACCATTGTCCCCGGCACAGGCGGCAGAGGAGTCCGATAGGCCCAGGGTCCCTGGTTGTCATGTGGATGCAATTCCGCCACTCGGTTGCCATGACACCAGGGCGCTAGGGCTCTCCAGTCTTGTTACCATGGAATCCCTCCTTCCCATCCCTCACTGTGAGTCGGGAGGGCAACAGCTCTGCAGGACAAGCTGCCCACAAGGTGCTGGCTGAGCCCATCCCCCTGGACACTGTCCTAGAGGCCACAGCGGCCTAAGCCAGCTGCAGTCACATGCCTGGACCAAAGAGATCTGCAAAGGAGTTCTCCAGTGACCCTTGAGAAGGTTAAATACTGTGAAACAGCCTTCTGAAATCTGTACCAGAAAATCAAAGTGTTCTGAGGACTCTCTTCCATTAAAGAATCAGGCAGTGGGGGCTGACAAAGAATAGCCCTGGCCATGATCCTGCCAGGCCCTTGGAGACAAGGCGAGGGATGCCTGTCATCTCTCAGGGCCAGGAGCCAACATAGAATCAGCTGCTGTCCACCTCCCTGGGACAGAAGACCCTGTCCTCATCAGCTCGAGGTGACTCAGAAGCCCATCTCTCTGACTAGAGCCCCTGCTGCATGAGGTCCACCTATGGCTGATGAGGAGGTGTGGTAAACTGGAGGAGCTAGCCCTGTGCCCCTGGCAAAGCAGGCCATGGGGACCTCAGGTTTTCCTCTTCTGAGAAGCACAGTGCCCTAAGCAGACCCACTCAGCTGGCTTCCCCACACCGGCATTCACCGCCTCTCCAGTTCTGAGTTGGCCTTGCTGAGGAGGGGAACATAGCTAAGGCAGACTGAACCCCCAGACCACACCCTACAGGACACCCTACCCTGATCCTGGAGCAGTCCCGGTCCGGAGAAGTGCGCCATCTCCGTGAGCAGGCAGAGGGCACTGCCAGCCCAGCCAGCTGTGGGCTGGGAATCTCCTGGTAGGGCAAGGAGTCTCGGAGAGGCCAGCTCTCTGTACACAGACCCCGGAGCCCACCCCGCCACACCAGCTGCTGCTCCTCACACCCACCACGTTCTCAGGAAATGAAGGACCAGTGGGCCAGGCAGCAACAGAACCACAGGGTCCTGACACAAGCACACAGTGGGGACAGGGGCGCTGAGAGCTGCTCCCAAGCTCCAGGACCTGGAACTCGGAGCCATCGGGCCACTGAGGGGACCCAAGCCTGGGACATTTTCTCTCCAGGCCCCACATTCCTATTCCTCACATCTCCCTGGCCTGGCGGCCAGCAAGGACAGCGGGCCGGGAGGGACAAAGGACTACAAAGGCCCCTCGCCACACCCAGCTCTCCAGGGATGAGGACAAACTGTGAAGTTGAGAGGCCAAGGAAGAAGAGCAACAAATAAAATAATTCCAGCGTAGGAAGAGTCAGGGAAGAGGAAACCCAGGGCCTGCGGCCGGAAGGCTGGAGGATAAAATGCCAGGAACTTCCTTCTGGTCTGCATGAGACACGCGTGCATCCAACCACAGGGCCCTAAGCTATGGGGTGGGGGGGACACAGCAGCAGCTCACTGGAGCAGGAGCCCCAAAGGCCAAGTTGGCAAGGGCTGCCAGCAGGAGGGGATCAGAGCGGCATCCTGAAGGCTGGTGGTTCTCCCAGAGGCAGGCAAAGCACAGAGGCTGCAGGGCCTGAACAGGGCAGGCAAGGCACACACCGCTTTCCTAGACCCTTAAGCTGTTCCATTTGCCAGGAGCATCAGGCGAGCGGCAAAACAAGCCCGGAGGCAAACTTGAAGGGCCCGTGCGCCAAGGCCGAAAAATCAAGGAGCAGGCACTGGGGCCCCACGTGGGTGGAGCCACAGAAGGCTGCCTGGGCAGGAGGGCCACCCTGACAACCTTCCAATTGCGAACTGCAGGTCCCTCTGAGTGGCACGGCCCCACTCTGCCCACAGGCCACAGAACCTGGCTGGCATTTGCGCTTTGCAACCATTACCAAGCACCCAGGCCTTGTGGGCGCAGGCACTTGTCAGAGCCCCAGCACCCACACCCCAGGAGGCCAAAACAGAGAGGATTCAAGTAAGAACCAGGAGGGGGAGCCAAAGAAGGGAGGGAAGCAGGAGCCGAGGGAGGAAGGAGAAAAGAGGAAAAGATAAGAACCAGACAAACCCAGGCACACTGGAGGTGCACAGCTCAGGGTGGGGAAGCTTAGCTCTGCAGGTAGCTTCTTCCAAGATGGAAGAACAGCAGCAGCCCCTGCTGTGCCCTGCCCCTGGCCAGCCGTGACTGGCAATCCAGGCAGGCAGATGCCTCTCCCTTTTGTTCCAACCCCCTCCTGCAGCCAGAGAGGAAAATGGGGTGATCAGCAATACTGTTTTTTAGCTCTTTGGTGTGTACAAGGACCCTACTAAGCTAAGTTCCTGCATTATCCCATCAAGTGCTGGGAAAAACCCTACGACCTCAATGGGATCATAAAACCAACTGTATAGATGTTGAAGCGAAAACTCAGGATTTGCCTGAGGGTACGTAGCTGTGAAACTTGGGGGGCTGAGATTGAAACTGGCAACAGAGGCAGCAAGATGATGTAAGGGGCTAAGGGAGCTCCCAGAAATGTCCCGCAGCACCCCACTCCCTAAACCAGCTGGTACTGGATGGGTTGTGAAGTCTAAGACATGGGCTCTGACCATAGGAGCTTACTGTCCAGCTGGAAAGAGAAGCATTTTGGTAGAGTGAGGATGTGAGGCCATGATGAGATAGATAGATGGATGGGTGGATGATGGATGATGGATGGATGGATGGATGGATGGATGGATAGATGGATGGATGGATGATGGATGGATGGATGATGGATGGACAGACAGATGTAGGGTTGAGTGGATGTGCACACAGGCTGAGGCTGCTGTCTCCCTCGAGCTCTAAGGTGCAGCACTATTTGGAGTCCTTCCAGGAACCTGGATTTTTCCCATTGTGTGCAGTGAAGGTTTCTAAGACAGGAGGAAGGAGAGAGGCAAGAGCGCTGTGAAGGGCGAATGCAGGAGAAGAAGCAGGCGGACAAAGGGCAGCAGTGCGGCCTGCACAGCCAAGATGGCTCCTCTGCACACTCCTGCGCCTTGCTGGCCGCTGCCCCAGGCGGGAAACGGCCTGTGGGAATGCCAGGATTTCATCTCCATGACATCCTGGCCATGGGCGTTTCAGTGCTCACAACAATTGGCTATCTGTCACTTCATTTACCCAGGATGCCAGTGCAGGGGTGAGTCAGGAGTCTGAGGTGCCTGCAGCCAAAGCATACAGCAGCTGCTGGCTCCCATCCAGCAGCCCCAGGTCCCTGTCCCACTGCTACCCCAGTCATCACCACTCCTTCCTCCCTGCACACCCAAAATATCATCTCCCAGAACTGAGTGCTCAGAGCACCTATCCAGCGTCCCCCCAGCTCCGTAATGCCAGACACTGCTCAGAGTCTCAGCTTCAGAGACTGCCTTCCCGGTGCCCAGGAAGACATGGCCAGGGCAGGAGTGCTGCAGAAGACAGCAGAGCCCAGCTCCCTCAAGAGACCCCTGGGCCACCTCCCCTGCCTGCTCTCACCCGCTTTCCCTCTGCTTCCCCACCACGTTCTTCCTCCTCCTCATTCCCTCCCTGGTCCTGCTGCAGGGCTGCAGGACCCCAGTGCCATGGATGATAAGAGCCAAACTCAGAGATGGCAAATTGAGCTAAGTAAATGTTAGGGTTGCAGTGCGCCCCTCAGTGGCCACAAGGTCCACCATCACCCACCTAGACCTAGGGGACACTTGCAGAGGGGAACAGGAACATTTAGCAGGTGACAAGAGGGAAGCTAATTCGGCTAAGACACTGCAGTCCTGCACTGTCCAGCGTGTTCCTCCTTCTCAAAAGCCAGTCACGTCGCCATACTGAAAAACACTGCCTTAGTTCACGCACACCTGTGAGGTGAGGAAAATGGGCTTGAGCTGGCACGAAGGAAACCCTGAACGCCACAGGAAATGCTGCTGGCAGAGAGCTTGTAAGCTGTGCCTCCCAGGACGGGAAGGTGACCAATGAGAATCCACCACGGGCACCCGGAGGCCTCATACAGGTGACCCCTGCAGCCGCTGCCTGTCCCTCCTGACTGTGCCCTGAGCTCATGGCGCCATGATCACACCCTGAGAGAGCAACCGAGGTGACCCTGGCAGGTGATGCCACTTAGAGGAGTCGTACGGGGCCACAGAGTAGCAGCCTGAGTGAAAGAAGAGCCCCACAGGGACAAGCGAGCTCAGCCTGGGCCACAGAGAGCATCACGCTTGCTGTTCACCTTGAAGCAAGGGTCTGTGTCCCAGCTGTCGTCCACGATGCTTGCTCAGTCAGCCCTGTCCCAGGACCCCCACGCCATGCATCACCACCTCCTCCCTGGCCACGGCTCCCACTGGTCTTCAGTGTTGACACTGAGGACACTCAGAGTTGGTGCTGGTGCCCTTCAGGCTTGTTTAACCCCCAGCTACTTCTAGGACTGGAATTTTCACCGTCATCTCTTGGCTGAGCGATCTGAGAAGTAGGAGCAGGAGAAAAGCCAGCCAGAGGTTCCCAGTGGCCAGAGGTGGACAGGCTGAGCCAGCCCAAGGCCACCGAGGAGCAAGCACCACCCAGAGCCCAGCACAGTGTGCACGGCCAAGAATCACTCTGGTTTCACCGCCCGGGGCCCAGCAAGGCTCCTGTGCCCGGCACAGAGCGAGTGTTCTGTAAGTGACGAACAATGGACCAAATGAACAGATGGGCTCCGCCCACACTGCATGGCGCAACTCCAAAGAAGGCGACCACCAAGGAAAAGGCAGCAGCAAGAGACGAAGCAAAGGGAAATGGCAACAGGCTCCATCGTGACACACAGCTCCGCTCCGGACGCTCCGCCTTTAACCCACATGGCCACCGTGGGATGTGGTCTCCATAGTCCCCAGCTTACAGAGGGACAGTCCGAGTCTGCAGCCCCTCGTTTGCCCAGGGTCAGTTCCATGGAGAGTGTCCGCACCAGGTGTGGGCCCCGCCCCTGTGACATCACCACCTTAACTCCTGAGCCTTCGGGACTGTGCGCATCGCAGAGCCTCAGCTCCACAGCTCCAGCAAAGCCTACGTCTCTCTGCCAGGAGACCTGGGCCCTCAACGGGAAGGCACTCGCTAAACACGCGAGCTCAGGCATCTTTCTACCACTTGGGATAAGGCAGCTACGAACCCAGCCTTACCAGCCACCCTAAGCCCCTCCAGTGCACCCCAGAATTACTATATCTAGCTTCCCCATTCCCCTCTGCGCCACCGTTTAGCAGGGACAACAGTCATGTGACAAGCACCAGCTGGCACAAAAGATCACCCCAGGCACCTACACAGTGAACCATCAGCATAGAGACAAGATGAGGGGCGAAAAGGCTTCCCTCCCCCACCCCCTCCTCTCTCGACCGAGCTTCGCACTGAGGGCAGAAGTCATCTCAGAAGCTGCCAGGACTCACCACGAAGCTCTGGCCGTCTCCTTCCTCTCCATCTTCCCTACAGGGAACAAGTGTGAGACCAGCCACACTCAGGCAGCCAGGACTCACGCCCAGGGTTCTCTGTTCTTTGAATCCAAAGCACAGAGTCCTGGGCATTCCAGCCTGCGAAGTCCACTCTGTGTCCAGGTCCAAGAGGCGAACATGAGCTGCTTCTCAGACACTCCATTTGATTTCTTTTTTTTTTTTTTTTTTTTTTTTTTTTTTTTTTTTTTTTT